>JASDQU011029985.1:31131-48893 GCA_032191745.1 Picea mariana | reverse complement strand
AGGAAGGATAAATTCTTTTGATGATGTTTTTTAAGGTATGTTATTTACATGTCATCTCACCATTTTCGCAATAACTTTTTTATAGAATGATTCAGACCATGAAATTTCTATTCCATTGAGGAAACATATCAAAGTATCTGTGGTAATAAATTCAGCTTGTGGGTCGTTTCATTTTTGAGGTTACCTCCGTGGAAAATAGGGTTTGTGGCTAGTCCTGAAACTAGTAAAAAAAAGGTGTTTCGAGTAAAAACGTCATAACTTATTCATAACAGATCCAAATTCAGTAAAACAAAAAATTTTGGTTAGAGTACAATCTATAGTATGTTGTGTAACATTTTTTGATCGATTCAACAAATATTTCATGTGGGGCACACTCTACAAGGCCGCTCTCTAGAATAAGCCATAATTCGGCAAGGTATGTCATTTTTTATATAAATACTTTTATGAGAGGTTCCAAGTAGTGACACCTGGAGGAATTGCATAAAACACAATGAATAACATTGTGTATCATTTTCATATATTTATTCATTACAGGTACAAAGTTATGATCATTTCAAGTTAGCGTTGTTGACTAATCCAAAACCAGTCATGTGAGACTAAAGAAAAGTTTGATGTAAATGCTAGTCTCTTGTTGTTTAAAGTTAAGGAAGGTTTGCAGGTATGTGATCATATACACAAGGTATATTATAGAGTTATAAATCACATTTTGATGGTGAAATTGATAAGGGCTTTTGGTTGAGTTACAAGTTGGGTACATGGTTGAGACAAGTAGTTGATGAGTTTCCACATACATGAGGTGTATAGTTGATGATGTTGGTACATATTGATGTGTCATAGTTGATGAGTAGTTGACACATGATTGGTACACATTTGGTACATGGTTGGTTGCACTTGTTTATGGTACAGGTTGATTACAGATTGTTTGGTACAGGTTGGTGTATGGTTGATGCACTTGTTTATGGTACAGGTTGGTGCATGGTTGATGCCCTTATTTATGGTACAAGTTGATTACAGGTTGAGGTATAGGTTGATGTATGGTTAATGCATGGTTCAAGTTTATTGGTACATGCTTACAGTGGTATATCTCACAGTGATAGTGTGACAGTGGTTCCATTATTCTACTTCTACTCCATGGCGGTTCGACCGGGCAAGGACAGGTGGTTGTAGCCACCTTCCGGTTGTAGCCAAAGAACATAGGGGGTTGTAGCCTCCTTCTGGATGTAGCCAGAGAATTGGGGAGTTGGAGATTCCCTCAGGTTGTAGCCTGAGAAACTAGGGGGTTGGAGCCTCCTTCCAGTTGTAGTTGGAAAACAAAGGAATTCGGTGCTTCCAATGAATGTAATTCTTCAAGACATATAAGAAAAAATATTATGTGGTTTTATCCCGATTTGGGTTTCCACGTAAAACACTAGTGTATTGTGTATGTGTGTGATTATTAATTTCTTATTGCTCATTATTGGAAAATAATTCTACATTGATATAACACTTGGATTATTTGAAGAAAAAGAATTATAATTACGTTATTACTGATTCACCCCCCCTCTCAGTAATCCAACACTTAGTTCCACCAGAGCACTAATCAGTTATGCTTCTTAGTCTACTTCTCTTTCAAATTCATATTTTTCTTCATCTTCTACATCATTATGTTGAGTGTTCATTCCCATAAATAGAAGTTATGAATCTTCATCTTCACTTTCTTTAGAGAGATGATGTCCTCTTTGGTGTAGAGATTCTTCTTCTGTTTGTAGTATTTCTTTTTGTTCTTTGTCTTACCCTTCTTATGTTCTGTATGATTCTGAATTTCTTCATCATCACTATCCTCCTGCTTGGGATATGGACATTTGTTAGAAAAGTGTCCAACTTTGCCACAGTTGAATAATATCAGAGGAAACCTACCCTTGTATTTACCAGTCCCTTTCTTGAGTTTCTTCATAAATTTAGATACTTCTTCATCAAATATCTCTGATAAACATTCATTAGGCACCTACTCTTGCTTCTTCCTTGATTTTGATGCCTTGAAGGTTGTTTCTCCTTTTACTGGTTTTTCTTGTCCTGTTCTCATCTCATATGTTGTGAGGATCTCATGTAGTTATTCCACTGTGAGCTTATCAAGATATGGTCTATCTTCAAGGGTAGAAATTTGGCATCATACCTCATAGGTAATGATCTCAAGATGTTTTGGAAAATTGGTTTGTATTTGATTCCTTCTCCTAATGCTATGATTGAACTGACAATTTCATCAACTCTTTGAATATATTCAGCTATGTTTTCTTCCTCCTTCATTTTCAAATTTTCAAACTAAGTTCTATAGGTTAGTAGTTTGGCATCCTTGACTTTGTTGTCTCCTTCATATATGACCTTCAGTTTGTCCCAGATATATTTTGTTGAATTACAATGCATTACCTTTACAAATATAGGATTGGTTAATCCTCCTAGAATAGCATTGAATGCTCTTGAATTTTCATTGCATAGCTTATTTGCAGCAATATCAGCAGGTGGGGTAGATGGTGTAGTATAACCACTTTCAACAACTTGCCAAACATCACATCCAAGGTCCATGAGATAAATTTTCATTCTCACACTCCATAATGCATAAGCATTCCCTTTGAACAGAGGTGCTTTGTTGGAAGACATTCCATCTTGTTGATCCATTGCTTCAGAATCTACCTTTCAGTTGTTAGACTGTGCAGAAGGCACCCGCTCTGATACCAATTGTTAGAAACTTGGCCAATACTGAGAGGGGGTGGTGAATCAATATTGGTTAATTATTTAAACTTTTAATAATTTTAACTTATTAACAACAATTGACCATAAACATTAAACTTGAATATAAAATCAATACAATAATACAAGTTACAATAATGATTGGGAGACACCAATCTCCTTATTCAGGGCTTCAACCCTAGGAAGCACCAACACCCTTGTTTTAGGGCACCAACCCTAGGAAACACCAACTCCCTTGTTTAGGGACCCAACCCTAGGAAGCATCAACTTCATGTCTTCAAACTTTAATCAATAAAGGACATTAGTCCTTCCTTGCTCCACCCTTCCACCCTCATTACATAAGTATCTTGTCTTTCTTCCTTAGACTATGCTATGTCTTTAGATATTCTATGTAAAACCCACAGAGACACTTTCCTTTCACCTTGTTTGTCTTCTTATATACTTTCCAAATGGTATAAGGTTGAACCATTGTGTCTTTTAGTAATGAAACATTGTACCCCTTCATTTAATTAACACAAAAGATGATTTCATTAATTGATTTTCGTACAAAATATTAGACATTGATTTCGTACGAATATTTTGGAGTGTTGGTAACGAATTTTACAATTATACGACATGGGTTTTTTGAAGAACATGCCTAATTAGTCGACACGCAAAAAGTTTCCCCAGAACATGTGTGAGGTGGCCAGTACAGATGGTTATTTGAAAGCAACTTGCCCATATTTTCCTTTCATTGTCGGATGCCAGATCGACTTTAGTGCATTTTACCTTTTCATGAATGTCTAAATAAACCTCCACATATCTCCTTTGTTGCTGACTATTTAAACTCAACTTGTAAACATTTTACTTGATGTTGGATATTAAAATCAGATCCCTCTCAGTGGCTAGTCACTAAAGGTTCAACTTGGTCTTCACCTTTTTTCATATTTGCTTCCTCGTTTGTGTTGGCACGGGGGTAGACCCAAGGTTCAACGCTCAAGAGTGCACCAACAAAACCCTAACTACCAGCCCTTTCGGCAACACCTACGAAGCAGATGAAGTCTCACCTGAGGTAGAGGCAGGGGTGGTTGCAGGAATCAGATGTCTGCAACCTTAGTTGGGACACCGATTTGTGATTTTATCTTTTACAGGGAACTTAGCATAGATCATTCATCAATATTTAACCCTTGTGGTACTTCGCAGATAGCACAGAGCATCACAATGAATACGACTAAAGATGATTCAGTACTTAGCCACAGAAATATATATTAGATTCAGCAGATCAAGAACTAAGCATCTTATATATCAGATGTAACATTCATTCATATATCATAAGCACAAAGCATAACCAGATCTATTTAATCGCAGTAAGAACTTAGCCAAGAAGGAGATAAACACATTAGATCGAAGCACAGAGAAAAATACACAAAGTTACCGTGGTTCACCCCCACCCTCAGGCTACGTCCACAAAGTCTTCTTCTTTATATTATCTCGGTCAAGTTGTTATAGCACAGAGCTTCAGTGACCCCTACTTCGCACAGGACAGAAGATCTACGCAACTCGCTAGATCCTTCTTCCTTGCACTTTAGCACAAAACTACAACAACTTGCACTTAGCTTTTCAATCTCCTTACAATCACGCACAGGGCACTTGCAATATACATCCAATCACAAAGATCCAACTACTAGCACTAAGCCTTTAGCTATACATCACATAGATGTACTACTACATATATCCCCTAATTACATTGCCTAAGTATCTATTTATAGATTACAAAATGGGCCTAAGCGTGGGTAAACCCATGGGCCGACATCCTTTTCCCTTTACATCAACCCAAAACCCTAAAAGGGACAAAAAATAGGTCTTCTTCCCTAATTTCTGCCTCGCATTGCGCTCCATCTTTGGCAAGTTGTCGCAGTCCCAAAAATGGTCAAATATGACCAAGTATTCTTCAAAACTTGGTCAAGGGCCAACAGGCCCCCAACACTCACCTGTGACTCATCCCGAGTCACTCTGACGCAGACCCCCAACCCTCTATCGGCCCTCAGGTCAAGGTCCACTACAGGATCATTCTGATTCCTACCCTTGAGTCAGATTGACTCTTTCGATTCCCTACTAGAATCACAAATTATCGGTCCACAGGTCCTTCGGGAACCTCCCCTGTGCGAACAATACTAGGTGCGAGCTCCACCTCCTCCAAGTGACCACAGCGCTATAACCAAGGCCCAATCCCAAAGGCACTTGTCACAACTCGCAATCTCATGAGTTTGTGAGTCTAAACTCCTGACTCTTCCTTCCCAATCTTGTGATACCTAAGATCACGAAATGGGTATAGCTCCTTCCCTCGTCAACGCCCTCTGCACGTGACCATCGGCTAGGCTAAGCGCTAGCTCCCGTCGCGAATTCGCATGTCGAAGGGTTGAGCCTCCATGCTCTTCTCATGTGAACCTCCGAGACTTGAAATTTAGTGAGGTTTGACCTTCCCTCTGCACTTCTTGCAACTTGCCACTTTGCGAGTTGTAGTGTCGAGCTCCCGTGCTCTTATCCTATGAATCCCCGAGACGCGAGAAGTCAATAGAGTGTTGACTCCTTCCACCAGGCAATGTGTGTTCGCCTATCTATCACACGGGCCCACCTTATGGTTCTACCACGTGTCTCTCACACCCAGCTTCAGCACTTCACAACTTCACTTCCCAAGCGCTGCCTCCTTTGTATCCCGACACCCGAAGTGCAGAGATCTCGAACTCCTCGATACTCCTTATCGTAACTCGTGACTTCAGGAATTTCGGGAAAAAAGTCTCGACTCTCCAACTGCCAAAACCCCAAAATTCTGAATTATGGCATGTTATAAATGAGGGTCCTACAACAGAACTTCTCGCCCTGTCGGGACTTCGCCTTTCGCGATCTCGTGAAACTTGGTACAAGGTTTTCGACCCTCCAACTCGTGAATCCACGAAATGAGAGTTCACGAGTGATCCAACGACCCTCACTGGCTTGGATCCTACATTTCTAATTCCCTTGAACTTAAACTAGAAAATAGGCTTACTGTAACTCCCCTGCTCCTCTACATGATCTGACGACTCTCAGAACTTCATGAATTCTCCTCAGAGAATTCCGACCGTCCAATGCTTCCTTGCCAACTCCTATGAGATGAATAAGGTATTCTTTCACAGAACTTGTCCACCTGGAAAACAACCTTTCTGTGCCTCCTTCCAACACTTCAAGGCACTAGCCCTCTTGATCTTTTCTTCGACAACTTCGAAGATTCTATCCCTCCTGAGCTTAACTGAAAATCCTCAAGTACTCTGGGGATAACTCTTACACGCACTCCTTGCGGCACTTCTACAAATACGCTCTAGTATTTGAACCTCTTCGACTCTATGCACTTCTTGCGACAGCAGTCCTTCAACAATTTCACCCAGATTCTAACTCTGAGACTTCACTCGGCCTGCGCACACCTTGCACAGCTCCTGTGCTAAACTTGCACTTCTACGAGAATGAGAACAATGTTATCCCTCCTGAGCTTTTAGAGATAAAAAATTTGAACCCGTCAATGCACTCCTTGTGGATGCTCCACTGCACTCCTTCCAGGAACTCTTGCTCAGATAGAGAAACAATTGAAACTCATTCCTTACTCTCTCTCTCAGATTTCAAACATTCAACAAGAAATCGTTTATACATAGCATAACAGCAAATGTATAACAGAAAGAGTAAAATAACTATAAGCATAGCATCCAACATACATACACAGAAAGCATTAGAACGCCATGAGTCTAAGTCAAAACTTCATATATTAATCTCAGAAATTATGTACATGGCCTCTTCTACACAACTCTCTGCTTCTTCTCCTCTATGCTCTATGCTCGATTGATCATGCTAATGTTACAATGATACAAGATGAGGGTGTCTATAGTCGGTTTTCCCTCCTACGCTCTAAACTGTCTAATCTGGAATTCAAAGCTACCTACTTACATTTACTAGCACAAATGCCTCTACCTACTACAAACGAGAGAAGATCGCTCAAGGTCCATTTACAATCAAGAAGTACGCCCCTTCTTAACTACTTCATTTAAGTTTGGCGCATCATTTTCAAAATATTTCAAACGAATTCCATCATGTGCCAAAATGTGTTTGCATTTGTCCCACGCTCGCTTGTTGTTAGCGATGCTCCTACATCATACTCCCTTGCTTGAAAGTTTTCATGGGATCCTGTCCATGAGCTCTCACATGGTCTATCCATGCTTTTGAATCTCTGCTTCATTTTCCCAGCTGGCATCTTCAACTGGATGTCCCTTCCACTTGATCAGGTATTCAAAATATTCTTTTCTCCTGGTTCTTTTACTGACTCTCTTGTCTAGTATGCTTTCCATTTGTGGCTTCTCTGCAACTGGCATTTGTTTAGCCCACTAAACCTCTAGTTGTTCACTACCTGCTTTTGCTTCTTTAGCTTTATAAGGGTACAAATTTGAGATGTTGAATATCGGAGAAATTCCAATCCCATCGGGTAATTCGATCTCATATGCCTTCGCCCCAAATTTCTTTATGATCTTGCACGGCCCAATTTTCTTCATCTTCAATTTATTATATGTCCCCCTTGGGAACCTTTCCTTTCTCAAGTGTGCAAGGATCAAATCACCAACTTCTAACTGAAGTTCTCTCATGTGTTGATCTACTCTTCGCTTATACTCTTGGCTCAAGTTTTGCAATCGGTCCTTCACTTGGCTGTGAAGTTCCTTCATTGCTTCTGTGAAATCCTCTGCACTAGCACTTCTAGTCGCGGTCTGTTCTGAATCTCTCAATTCATAAACTCCCCTCGGCTACATGCCATAAACAATTTGAAATGGATTGTTCCCTGTGCTTCTATTGATTGAATCATTATATGCAAATTATGCATGTGGTAGAATATTGTCCCACTAACTGTGATGTTCAGTCACCAAACTTCTCAGCAAGTCCTCCAAACTTTTGTTCATGACTTCTGTCTATCCATCCGTCTAAGGATGAAAAGATGAACTGAATGACAAGTTTGTTCCTATCTTTTTCCATAAGGTTCTCCAGAAGTGACCCACGAAATTGGTGTCTCGATCCAAAACTATGCTCCTTGGTAAGCCATGAAGTCGAATGACTTCTTTGAAAAACAGATTCGCAATGTGAGTTGTGTCACTGGTTTTCTGACACGGTATGAAGTGTGCCATCTTAGAAAATCGGTCCACCACTACAAATATCGAGTTGAACCCTCTTTGTGTTCTTAGCAGCCCCAATATGAAGTCCATGCTTACTACATCCCACGGCCTCTCAGGTATGGGTAACGGTTGATATAAGCCTGCATTTTTCCTTTTTCCTTTTGAATGCTAACAAATTCTACATCTTTCCACGAATCTTTTGATGTCTGCTCTCATTCCTGGACAAAAATATGACTCATTTAACTTTGAGAACGTCTTGTCATGACCGAAATGCCCGACCAATCCTCCACTATGCTTCTCCTTCAACAGATTCTACCTCATGGAGCATTTTGGAATACAAAGTTGATTACCCTTAAACAGTAATCCTCCCTGGATCATGTATTATGTCCATTGACTTCTATCCCTGAGAACTAGATTCTCAGCTACTTCATACACCTCTTTGAAGTCTGGATCATCTATGTACATGTTCCTAAGATCATCAAAACCCAACGTTTTGACTCTGAACTCCTACATAAGAAAACACTTCCTGCTCAAAGCATCAGCAACTTTGTTAGCAGTTCCAGAAATATGCTTACTTACAAAAGTAAATTTCTACATGTATTCAACCCATTTAACATGTCTTTGATTCAAATTCTCATGTTGAGTCACAAATTGCAAAGCGTGATTGTCACTGTATAAGACAAACTCCTTAGGAATCAAATAGTGTCTCCATTTCTTCAATGTCTGGATAATTGCATAGAATTCTTTATCATATGTAGAGTACTTCATTTTGGCTTCATTCAGCTTCTCACTGAAGTATGCTATCGACCTGTCTTCTTGACTCAAGACTTCCCCTATTGCAAATCCACTTGCATCAAATTTTACCTGAAATGTCTTCTTGAAATCAGGAAACACCAGAATTGGTTGTTCTGTCATCTTCTTCTTCAACAAATTGAAGCTTTTCTCTGCTTCTTCTATCCAGTGAAAAGATTTATGTATTTTCTTCACTGTGTCCATCATCGGTGCACTAATTCCACTAAAATTCCTAATGAACTTCCTGTAGAAACTATCCAATCCATGAAAACTTCGAACTTCAAAGATACTCTTTGGTGATGGCCAATTCTTAATCACCTCCACTTTATCTGGATCCATCCTCAACTTATCTGTAGAAATAACAAACCCCAAATAAATGAGCTTTGTCTTCATGAATGAGGATTTCTTCATATTTATTAGCAGCTTCTCTTGTTGTAACCTCTGCATCAGTGTAGCCAAATGTTTCAGATTCTCTACCTCTCTTTTACTGAAAATTAGTATGTCATCAAGATACACAATGATAAATTTTCCGATGAAATCCTTCAGGAATTCATTCATCAATCTCATGTAAGTTCTCGGTGTGTTTGTTAATCCAAATGGCATAACAAGCCATTTGTACAACCCTTCATTAGTCTTGAATGTTGTCTTCCATTCGTCTCCTTCTCTCATACGAATTTGATGATAACCACTTTTCAAATCAATCTTTGAAAAAAAATTCGCTCCACTCAAGCAATCCATCAAATCATCCATCCTTGGCAATGGAAATTTGTATCTGATGGTAATCTTGTTAATTTCCCTTGAGTCTGTACACATCCTCCAGCCTCCATCTTTCTTTGGACTGAGTATTTTCAGAACAGCACATGGACTCAAGCTTTCTCTAACTAACCCCTTGTCCATTAAATCCTAGACCTGTCTTTTGACCTCCTCATTCTCCTACGGCGTCAATCTGTACGATGCTTTGTTTGGTAAACTAGCTCCAGGTATAAGATCAATGTGATGACTTATACTTCTAATAGGTGGCAACGAATGAGGTAGTTCGCCCACTACTATATCAGCAAATTCTTCCAGTAGCTGCTAGACTTCCTCTGGTAGATCATCCACTCTTGTGTTGGTCAAAACAATTCTAGGTTTCCTGACCATGATGAATTGTGGATCTTCCTTCTTCTTAACCTCCTTAAGAAGTTCCTTCCCACTCATGAGAAGTACAGTGTTTCTTACCTATGGTTTCAACTCTTTGTCCTTAATCGGCAACAACATGTGAGTTCTCCCATTCTTCTCTAGGGTGTATGTGTTATTTCTCCCATCATGAATCGCATTCTTGTCATATTGCCATGGTCTACCCAGCAATAGATGACAAACATCGATGGGAATGACATCACACAATATCTTATCATTATATCCTCCTATTTTAAATTCAACTAAACATTGTTTAGTGACATTTACCTGATGTCCCTTTTGTAGCCATGAAACTCTATATGGACTTGGATGCTCAATAGTCTCCAGCTCTAGCTTTTCTACCATCTCTATAGAAATGACATTATCTGTGCCACCACTGTCCACGATGACTTTGCATACCCTGTCTTTGGTCTTGCAAGCAGTCTGAAAAAGACTGTTCCTTTGCACTGGATTCTCTGCCTCCTTTTCTGGCGTTAAGAGAACCTTCCTTATCACTAGTGATCTTCCGCCTTCGGCATCCTCTACCTCAACATTCCACCTTTGTGCTTCGGCAATGTGAGTCTCACCACTTTATTTCTTCTTATCTGAACATTCATAATATTTGTGTCCATTCTTTTCGCATGTGAAGCATTTTATTACTCCACCTCTGCCTCTTCCTCTTCCTCTAGTGCGAGGAAAAGTGTTGTTATCAGTATACTGTCCTCTCTGTTCAGTATACTTCCCTCTCTGTGAGCTACCACCTCTCTCAATTTGAGTTTGAGGTTTCTTCCACTCTTCCTTAGGCTTTTGATTCCTATCTTGGACAACTGTTTTTCCCCTGGGATGACTTCTGCTTCGGTCTCTCTGATTTTTCTTTCGGCTCAGCTTCTCTTCAGCCTTTAGAGCCATCTGATAAGAATCTTCTACAGTCTGAATGATCATCATGCTCATCTCATCCTGAATGTCATATCGCATACCATTCATATATCTGGAAACCTTTTCATCATCACTTTCGCGATGACCTGCCCTGATGTTTAGCTTGTAGAACTCTTCAGTGTACTCCTTCACTGACATCAGCTTCTGTCTCAAATTATGCATTCTCTAAAACAGAGTGATTTGATAATCCTTGGGGATGAATTTCGCCTTCATCTTCGCGACCATTCTATCCCAACTCTTGATCTTCTGCTTGCCTTTGCAGCGTCTGTTAGCTTGTAGTTCATCCCACCACAATGTTGCATGTCCTTTCAATATTGTGATAGCATGTTTGACCTTCTTGTCTTCCTTGACATCTTCATAGTCAAAATATGTGTCCAGAGCTCTAATCCAGTCTAGAAGCTCTTCAACATCCAGGTTTCCCTCATATACTGGAATGTCCATTTTTTCCCTGGCACTCATTCTTGCAACATCCCTAATCAGACGTTCATTCGTTGCATCCTCTACTACAACTTCTTCTCCTTCATGTCCAGCTTCATCTTCACTTTTAGATTCACTGACATCTCCAACACCGGCTGTGCGCCTCTGTTTTATTTCCACGTCCACGAGTTTGGTGCGTATGTTATGCATATCTCTTTCCATGGCTAAATTTGGTACCTGCCTACCCCTTTCTTCTAGCATTTCCCTCTCCTCTAGCGGATCGGGTGTTTTCCTATCTCTTCTTCTCAGTGGCATGGTGAATCTTTCTTTTCCCTGCTACAGAAAGCAAAGAAATATTTCTGGGCTCTAATACCACTTGATGCAGACCCCCAACCCTCTATCGACCCTCAAGTCAAGGTCCACTACAGGATCGTTCTGATTCCTACCCTTGAGTCGGATTGACTCTTTCGATTCCCTGCTAGAATCACAAATTATCGGTCCACAGGTCCTTCGGGAAGCTCCCCTGTGCGAACAGTACTAGGCGCGAGCTCCACCGCCTTCAAGCGACCACAGTGCTATAACCAAGGCCCAATCCCAAAAGCACTTGTCGCAACTCACAATATCGCGAGTTCGTGAGTCTAAACTCCTGACTCTTCCTTCCCAATCTCGCGATACCCAAGATCATGAAATGGGTATAGCTCCTTCCCTCGTTAGCGCCCTCCACACATGACCACCGGCTAGGCTAAGCACTAGCTACCGTCGCGACTTCGTGACTTCTCAAGTCGAAGGGTTGAGCCTCCATGCTCTTCCCGTGTGAACCTTCGAGACTTGAAAGTCAGTGAGGGTTGACCTTCCCTTCGCACTTCTCGCAACTCACCACTTCGTGAGTTGTAGTGTCGATCTCTTGTGCTCTTATCCTACGAATCCCCGAGACACGAGAAGTCAACGGAGTGTTGACTCCTTCCACCAGGCGACGCGTGTCTGCCTGTCTATCACACGGGCCCACCTTATGGTTCTGCCGTGTGTCTCTCGCACCCAGCTTTGGCACTTTGCAACTTCGCTTCCCAAGTGCTACCTCCTTTGTATCCCGACACCCGAAGTGCCGAGATCCCAAACTCCTCAATACTCTTTATCGAAACTCGCGACTTCGGGACTTTCGAGACAAAAGTCTCGACTCTCCAACTGTTGAAACCCCAAAATTTTGAATTATGGCACGTTATAAATGAGGGTCCCACAACATAACTTCTCGCCCTGATGGGAATTTGCCTTTCATGATCTCGCAAAACTTGGTACAAGGTTTTCGACCCTCCAACTCGCGAATCCGTGAAATGAGAGTTCGTGAGTGATCCAACGACCCTTACTAGCTTGGATCCTACGGTTCTAATTCCCTTGAAATTAAACTTGAAAATAGGCTTACTGTAACTCCCCTGCTCCTCTGCATGATCTGATGGCTCTCGAAACTTTGCGAATTCTCCTCAGAGAATTCCGACTGTCCAATGCCTCCTTGCCAACTCCTACAAGATGAACAAGGTATTCCTTCACAAAACTTGTCCACCTGCAAAACAACCTTGCTGCACCTCCTTCCAACACTTCAAGGTACTAGCCATCTTGAGCTTTTCTTCGACAACTTCAAAGATTCTATCCCTCCTGAGCTTAACTGAAAATCCTCAAGTACTCTGGGGATAACTCCTGCACGCACTCCTTGTGGCACTTCTTCAAATACGCTCTAGTATTTGAACCTCTTCGACTCTGTGCACTTCTTGTGACAGCAGTCCTTCAACAATTTCACTCAAATTGTAACTTTGAGACTTCACTCGGCCTGCACACACCTTGCACGACTCTTGTGCTAAACTTGCACTTCTACGAGAATGAGAACAATGTTAATTCTCCTGAGCTTTCAGAGATAAAAACTCTGAACCCATCAACGCACTCCTTGCGGATGCTCCACTGCACTCCTTGTAGGAACTCTTGCTCAGATAGAGAAACAATTGAAACTCATTCCTTACTCTCTCTCTCTCAGATTTCAAACATTCAACAAGAAATCATTTATACATAGCGTAACAACAAATGTATAACAGAAAGAGTAAAATAACTATAAGAATAGCATCCAACATACATACACAGAAAGCATTAGAACGCCATGAGTCTGAGTCAAAAATTCGTATATTAATCTCAGAACTTTTGTACACGGCCTCTTCTACAAAACTCTATGCTTCTTCCCCTCTATGCTCTATGCCTGATTGATCATGCTAATGTTACAGTGATACAAGATGAGGGTGTCTATAGTCGGTTTTCCCTCCTACGCTCTAAACTGTCTAATCTGGAATTCAAAGCTACCTACTTACATTTACTAGCATAAATTCCTCTACCTACTACAGACGAGAGCGGATTGCTCAAGGTCCGTTTACAATCAAGAAGTACGACCCTTCTTAACTACTTCATATAAGTTTGGCGCATCATTTTCAAAATATTTCAAACGAATTCCATCATGTGCCAAAATGTGTTTGTGTTTGTCCCATGCTCGCTTGTTGTTGGCGATGCTACTGCATCACACTCAGGTCTGATCAATTCTACCTCGAATGCCTCGAGTTTGGCTCGAGCTGCTTCAACCAGTTACAGTGCGACAGCCTCTTGCTCAGTAAATTCCTAGATCACTGTGTCATTGAGTGGTCCTTCCAGGCATTGTTCTGCAGTGATGACAACCTGTTCAAGTTTAGCTCCCTGGCTTTCAAGTTCAGCGAATAGTTGGCATGCCTTTTCTTGGATTGGCTGAAGTCATTGGGAGACTTCCATCACTTTACTTTGTAGTGTATGTACATGTTGTTGGGTTGTGCATTGTTCTGCGAACCTCTTCATTCTTTCGACTGGGGTCAAAGTCTTTATCTTCACCTGTAGCATGTCTGCATGCTGCTTTGCTTCTTGGAGTTGTGCCTCCAATGTCTACAATTCTAGATTCTCTGCAAGGGTTTCATAAGTTTGGGTGCTTCTAGTGCTCAACTACTTGCTTTCGAAGCCAAAGGTTTTTAATCGACCAACTACGCTTCGAGCAGTGGCCTCTCTTAGATCTCTTATTTCTTGGGGGGTCTCGGGCATGGTGCAAAGCTCCAGATCCATGATGCGCTATTGGAGTTGTTGGATTACTTCTTCCAGTTGGGTCACCTACTATGGGAGACGGTCTTCCATCTTCACTTCTATGACCATCACAGAGTGTAGTGCTTTATGAACCCTTTCCTATACTTCAAGTTTCTCTGCTAGAAATTGTGCCTTTTCCTTGTCCCACTTCACTTTCAGGGCAAGCTTTTTCCATTTTGCCTCATTTTGTTGTTCTAGAAGTGCTTTTTGTGCTTGCATCAAAGCCTGGGTGGCTTGTGTTGTGTCTTCTTGAGCTCGTCTAAGGCGAGCTTCGACTTGATCAGTGATTTGGTGTAATTGAGTGGGCTCATCGCCTGTTCTTGATGTTCTTCTTATCAAGGGCATTGTAGAAACTGTTTGGCTAGACTAGAGTGCCTGCTGCACTTCTTTGAGTTCGCCCTTGATTCGATTGAATAGCTCCTCCTACTTTGCTTCTTGATTTTCTGCGAGCTCTAGTGAAACTTCATTCAGCGCGGCAATTAAGAAGTCGAAGTCATCCAGGGTAAGGGTAGTTTTAAGCGTGGTTTGGGTGGCCTTAGCTTTCTTTCGGGAGGAGGGTTTTGGTGGTGTCATCTTTCTTTTCATGGATGGATCCTCCTCCTCTCTAGGTGGAGTAACCTCGCCTCTATTTTGTTCAAATTTTGTACCTCCTAGCTCGTCACCATCACCTCCCTGCGCAGGTGAGATCGACGTAGTCTCCATGGACGTGCTAGGAACATCTTCAACTTTGTCATCCTTCTTAGTCCTACTTGGCCCAAGTGTATCCGACATATATTTAGGGCTTTCCTCATCAGACATGTTTGCGGGGTCCGCTGCAACAAGGAGGACCGCCGACCATTCCTTGGTAATCTCCTCCAAGTCATGTTCTATCAGCTTGTAGTAGGATTGGAGTTGTTGTTTATGCCCATCACCATGCGCTGTAATATAGGTGAAAGTGGCAGTCCACAATAAATTTCATCAGGTCTAAACCTATGAAGTACGTTTGGGGTGATCTGTGGTGTAGACTGAATTGCATTCTTCAGTTGGTTGAAGTAGGTGTGGAAGACAGCATTGGACTGCCACCACTTGTTCATGTCGCTAGAGTACCACAGCGTATAGAAATTCGCAGCTAGTGGTTTGAAAGGTTCGATCTCCAGAAAAGTGGCTCCCTCTGGCAGTTCCCAAGCGATGAAAGCGATGAGTATGAGAAACCAACTAAAGTGGAACTCATACCCTTTGTCTTTCACTCCTCTGCAATCCAGCTCTAACTGGTTTACAAGATATTGTGCCCAATTCATCTGTAGTCCCTCGGCGCACTTTCCTACGAGGTCAACTACGAAGCCAGTCACCTTTGTTGGTATGTTTTTACGAACTAACTTTCCCGCGATCAGCTGACATGCAAGGCGCACTGCGCCACTCTGGATAGAGGCTACCTTGTAGCCTTGCATACCCTTCTCTACATCACCATAAGTTTCCTTTATCTGTTGTGCTAGTGCTCGGTCTGAGGTCTTGCCTAGGTAAAATTCCTATGGGTCAATAACTTGCATGCTAAGTCCTGTGATCCGGTTGATCAGAGTCAGATCCATAGTGATGCAGCAGTCCAACCATAAGTATCTATCGTGGTAGCAATACAGCAGCAACCTGACGAATGCGTTGACTTCTTGGTGTCTACCGAAGTGAGGGATCTTCATTATGTTGAGTAGTGTGGACTGCGTGAGGTTCTGGGTCCAGGACTGTGGGATAATCTTAGGATTTTTTCCTTTGGTCTTGTTTAAGTATTTATGCGGAGCTAACATGCTGTAGGTTTTGTGATCTCCAAGGTTAAAATCATTAAATTTTAGTGTTGTGAGCTTATCCTGGTCAGCACATATTGCACGCACCCCTTTCGGAAGATAAACGATGATCAAGGTGTACTCAAAGTCTCTAGGTACACTGTCGTGGTTAATATTGTCACTTAAAGGTGGTATGTAAACCGACAAAATGCGCGGGATCAGCTTGGCATTTGCAATATCGTCTATGTGATTTGTTCTTGTCTCGGTCATGGTTCTGGAAGGTCCTGCTCTACGAGCAGTGGAGGGAGAAGCTTGGAATCCTCCTGTTGATGATGCTTGCACACCTGCAGACATCCTTCTCTATAACATGACTCTCTCAGCCATTAGGTCAATCAAAACTTCTTCAACTACTTTCTCAACAGCGTTGAGCTCGTCCGACATACAAGCTTGGGTCCACTAGCTCAGGTGTGAAAATGAATTTAGAGACTAGGATGAACAGTATGGGAACAAGGCAATGATCACAGGTTGAAGTAATCTCAAGTTTCGGGCTCAAATTCTCACTTATCAAAAAGTATTCTCAGTGCATGGCGCGACGAACTAAGTAGGGAAACTTAGCAACGGTGTTCTTGCAATGGATATGAGGCCTTCATTAACTTTGTTCTATCCGTTCTGGTGTTGTCCAACGGTCTAGTGGGAACCCATAATTGCTTTTCGACCTGTTCGGGGCAAAAGTTGAACGAGTATATCGGTCCAACGACTATATTGTTGCACCATGGCCAAGTGTCAGATGTCATTGTTCTAATATCTCAGTGAAGCTCAATTCTTGTGATTTTTCCTTCTGCGAAGTTTCCTCTGGAGTCTTCTGTAACTTTCTAATTTTAGCCCTCTTCTTACTTAGCTTCCTAGCCTTTTTCCTAGTGAGCTTAGTCTCGGTCATCCTTTTTCCATTCTGAGTCTTATCTTCTGTCGACATAGTCACTTCGTGCTGCTTATGTTCTTTCTTCAGATCCAAGGGTAATACCTCTTCATCATATGGATTAGGTATTTCAGTCTTATGTGGTTCCTCTAACACTCTTATAGCTTCGACATCCAGGTCCCTGGTGTTTGTCAGCTGAGATCAGTTCTCTTGTTCCTCCATCAAGTAGGCGATCCTTCTAGTCATAAATACCATGAGTTCTTGCTTCTTCTGTTCTAGGGCTTCCTTTTATTCTTTCCTATGGATCTGGTCTTTTTCAATCCAGTTATTTCCTAACAAAGCTAGAAATGGGGCTCGGTCCTCAATAAATATAATGACTTTGAACTCTTCCTCTTTCGAAGTTCCATGGGTACTCATAGCTATCTAGGTAATTCTGCCACATAGGGTTACCATTTTGCCTTTAAATAATCCGATGGTTCCTACTGAAGGGACTAGAGTAGGCCTTCCTAGGGTTTCCCAAGTGCTTTCTGTCATAATGTTCATCGGTGTTCCCTCCTCTAGAGCACAGTCAATGTTAAAGTCTTCTATTGTTACTTTGATTTTCTCCTTTTCTTTGAAGATCTCTGACAAACTGACATCCTTATGATCATCTAGGGTTTATTTTATTTTCAGTAACATGATCTCTGATTCTTTCTGGGGTTCTTCCATAATTTTAGTCTCTTGATCTCCTTAAGAGTTTGCTTGTTCCATATTTAGTTTTTCAAGTCTAGCAATCATTCT
>JASDQU011029985.1:1660-22399 GCA_032191745.1 Picea mariana | reverse complement strand
CTAAAAAATTCTCATTATGTTTAATTCTATTAAAAAAAAAAAAAAATTAAAAGTGAAAAAAATATTTGATAATATTCCTGTCTAAACCCAATGAAAATTCAATTACTTTTTAACCTATCCTTATTTATTTAATAATAATAATACTCACTATCATAGATAATAGAAATATCCCTACTTCAAATATCTTTTAGATAATAGAAAATATCTTTTAGATAATAGAAATATCCACTAATTCAAATATCTTTTAGATAATAGAAATATCACTAATTCAAATATATTTTAGATAATAGAAATATCCGTTCAAATATATTTTTGCTATATGCTCTTCACGGATACATGTACCATGCTTGATAGCCACTGCCTCTCCACCTTTTCATGAACTTGGCCTTCAATTAAACTACGCAGCTACTTGTTATTAGTTGAATTTGAGTTTATTGATTGATGAAATCGTGTTAGACTTTATTGAATTTTTGGTTCATTAAACTAAGAATGATGTTGCAAGTTCTAGTTCATTGACAAGTCATGGCTACCCATACCTTTACGCTTCATTAATACATGAAATGTACCAATTCTGGTGAATTACACACAGTGGAATTTGGACCGTTGAATGGATTTGTATGGATGTGAGTCGTCTTGATAGGGTTTGATAGGCTTCACTTTCATTTTGCTCTATTTCAAGCACTACAATTCTCTCTTTGTTGCTTTGACTCTATGACCATCTTGTTCAAGATTTTGGCATCTACTATCTATTGTGCTTGGGTGACTAAACCACAATCGGGTCGGTGACTAAACCACAATTGGTTATTATTGTTTAGTTGAATGGTTATTATAGTGTTGCAAGATGTCAATAGTCCTACATTAATTGGCATAACTCTTGTCTTGTTAATTAACCTACATAAATCACATTAGGTGGTTCTCAAAGCTTAGTTTTGTGACAAAGTGTGTGTCACTTAGTGTAGTACTTGCAAATCCTTTGTACCTAGCATTGTAAATTTGAATAGAAATGAGGTATATGTTGATTTCTCAGTCCAATATATTCAACCCCTTCACATGAAGTAATCATGGCATGGGTAGTATTTTCCAACATGTTTTTATTTTATTTTCAAAATGAAAATTTATGATAAATGATACTAGCTTAAAATGTTTTGATATTGGAGGAAGCGAATAGTGAGAAGTTGTAATCTTAATTGGTTCTCCCTTTTAATGATCTTTATATATATTTCAAAAGAGAAAGATAAAAGAACAGAAAGAACAAGAAATATTGTCATGTATATTTTGAAAAAGTTATAGGCTTAATAATATTGTTATTTTAATGTTTAATAATATTTCTATTTTGATATTTTTAATAATTTGAAAGATTTTTTTTTTTTATTTTTTTTTTAATATAAATCAAGTTCGTTTGAAAGAAAATAAAAGGAAGCGAAGAGATGGAATGTTGATTTATTTCTTGTACTTACTATTATTCATATTTGAGTTTAATAGACATTACAAATGTTTAAACTCGGTTTTGTTTGGACACAATATGATTGATGGAGAATGTGGTGATGATTTTTCTCATGCATAAATGTTGATTTCTTTAGTAGTAGCAGTGTTTCAATTACCTTTCTATTTGTGATATTACATGAAGGATTTTCATTACATCTTTACTCAATCTTATCTTGCTTCTTTTTATTCAATGGGTGTTGAACTTTGACTATCATATGAATTCAATCAAAAGCAAAGTGTCATGAATGCCATGATTGAATACATAATAGTTGGTGTTTGAAATATTTATTTGGAAGGCATAAGTGAAAGGACAATAGGAGGAGTTATAAGAAGGTGATTGGGTTTTTAATGGAATTATAAAGAAAGGTTTGAATGAAGAATGGGGTATTTATCTGTTCATTTATTGATACTAAGCTATAGGAGGTCATTTACTAATTACAATGGATACTTTAATTATTGTAAGTTTCATAATGACATTTAGGTAGTAGAACCATGAGTGAAACCTGGGTCTGACTTGGGAATTTTGATTACTAATCTATTTTGGAGGTGTGATTTATTTTACCTTCTTGTTTTTTCAAAATTTTCATTCTTTTCTTTAAAAATTATGATTTTAAAAACTAATTTTAATTGTTAATTATATTTCAAACTATTTATAAGCAAGATAAATGAAGAGGCCAAGGGGGAAAACACCATGTATATCAAAGCTCTATACAAGTTTTTCTTTTAGTATTCATCACATCTAGGTTTTAATAGTCCACACACACCTAACATATGTTTGTGATGACATGAGACTCACTATGCATTCATTACTTAAAAAAAAACACAAGGACAATAAAAAGAGTTACAAGAAGGTGATTAGGTTTTTAATGGAATTATAATGATACTAAGCTATAGGAGGTCATTGACTAATTAAAGTGGATACTTTGATTATTGTAAGTTTCATAATGGCATTTTAGATAGCAAACCCATAAGTAAAACCTGAGTTTGACTTGGAAATTTTGATTAATAATATATTTTGGAGGTGTAATTTATTTTTCCTTTTTATTTTTTCAAAAATTTCATTCTTTACTTTAAAAATTGTGATTTCAAAAACCAATTTTAATTGTTAATTATCTTTCAAACTATTTATAAACCAGATAAATGAAAAGGGCAATAAAAAAACACATATATATATATAAATCTCTATACAAGTTTTTCTTTTAATACTCATCACATCTCAGTTTTAATATTCCACACACCTAACCTATGTGTATGATGACATAAAACTCACTATGCATTCATTACTTAAGAAAAACTCACATAAACTATAGTAGATGTATAATGATTTTTTAATATGTTATTTGTTATCTATTGCAAATTTTGTAATACTAATTTACTTCCATATGCAAAAAAATCTAACTCAAAGAGATTTTGATGGTGCTTTTTAACTTCATGGATTGAATATTTCCCAAATTACCCTCTTTGAATTCTGGTTGTTTATCATTTTATGGTTTTGAAAATATTATGATAAACCTAGTTTATTTGGTTACTATTTTTGTTTATTAGAGATTTGACTTTGATTACTACTCTTATGATTTTATAGTTATAAAATCTTAATAATTTTTTCGATATGATTTATGATTTAAATATATATAGGCTTCATGGTATTCCTATTGTATTTAGTCTTCATTTAGATTTTATGTGATTGATTTTTTTTTTATAATTTAAAACATAAAAATTATATTCAAAAGAACAAACAAAAATTTATGTTTTTTTTGGTGTTAATAGTCAATGAAATCATTGGTTTACAATTATTCATTTAGATTTTATGTTGTTTATTTTTTTTTATAATTTAAAAGATAAAAATTATATTCAAAATAAAAACAAAAAATTATGGTTTTTGTTTATAGTGAATATTTCATTGATTTACAATTCATTTGGATTTGTTTATTTAAAAAAATATATAAAAATATAAACAAATGGAAATTTATAAAATAGAAAGTTGTATAGTTATTATTTATTTTTAGGAGAGTTTATTTGTTTCATGTAATGGTAATAAAAAAGAAAAAACTCCCCTAAAAAATAAATATCACAAGAGATTTCTTTAGGACATACAATGTACTTAATAAAAATTTTATAAATTTATCAAACACATTTATTTTATAAGACAAAAACCTCATAAGAGTGTTTGAGATGTTGAACCTCTGGTACTATTTTGGGCATTAACAATTTTTATCTCTTCTTGTGACAGATATAAGGAAACACCATGATCAACCAAATAACTTCACAAATATTGCAAAAATAATAAGATTCCAAGAATATGTGGTTGTATTGAAAAATATGATATATCATCAAAGCATAGCTCAAGAGGAGGTAATTGTAAAATTGATTGATGCATACAAAAAATTAGCTCTCCTATCTATACATTTGGAACCCCTTTAGTTCATAACCACCTTTCCATGAAATAGGGGTGGTAAAGTCACATTTGGTCACTCCATTAGTCCCAATAAAAAGAGCACCTAGCATCCAATGAATCAAGGAGTTGATCAAGTGATACTTGATAACCCTCAAAGACACTAAATCAAGGGTGATAATTTTCAAAAATATTTTACACAATTAACTTTCAAACTGAAGTTTACACCCATACTCTAACATGCCCCCTTAATTTCTACTTGGGTAGGGATATGAAAATGACCAATGATAGCAACCAAAACCTAACCATGATGAGGTAAAAACACACTCTCTATGAAAATCCCATCTATATATCACAACATAATAGTAACCTCCAAAATTCCTTCACACAATCCTCTTTAGAAAATAATGAAGCAAACATGAATGATTGGAATAAGAACTCGTGATTCTTCCATGATGTCAAAGAAACAATCACCATTATATCAAAGAAATGGTGTTGAAAATGTGTAAGATAGAAAATTAGCTCGTGATCATACATTGATTATGATTAATAAGGTTGACAAGTGCTCCATATTGCATGCAACAAGATAGTTTTCCCATCAAACATGTCAAATACCAAACAAGGAAGAACCAAAAGTCTATAAACCAAAAACATGTCTTCTTATCAAACACCTCATGCAAAACATGGTTTTCCCATCAAATGTGCCAAACATGCCAAAATATGTTTCTATAAAAATTATCCAACAAAAAAATGGTGTTTTCGTTGATTAATCATAGGGAATAATGAGTAGAGAAAAATTTAGGGGCTTGATTTTTTCATTGGGCTAATTTTCCATATTTTCCCCAAAAAATAATAATTTGAAGTGACAAACTCAAGATGAATAGCATCAATCCATAAGTTAGCATATGCATAGTGTTGACGATTGAAAATGTCCATGTAATTACGCCCGCAAAGTGCTACTAAAACCTATTATTATATAAGACTAATTAATGCTAGTAGGTGGGACCCTCTTGAATTTTTGAAGATCAAGTCTGTTGATTTTATGATGATGAGCTACAAGGGTTTTCATAGTTGATAAGAATATGGTTGTCAATAGTTACGCTTTGGAACATTGTTCTTTCATGATACTACATCCTTATATTCATTATGGTATTTGCTCTTCATGCACCTGCACAACAAACGTTAGTGAAAATTGCAAAAAGGAATTTTGAGGAAAAACAAAATACTATATCTAATGCAAAAGAGACCTAGCTATGCAATACTATATGCATGAAAATGGTTTTTGATAGTGGTTAACTCCTAACTAACAAGGAAATGCCTATGAAATATTGTTAAGTTACATTTTATATGCATATGGTGGAAATTTTAGTGGCGCATTTTAGCAAGGAGATAATACAATGGTTATGCATTGGTTGATGCAATCGGTAGTTGATGTGCATATGTTATAAACCTTGGTGGCTCATGGAAGTAATGGCTTCTCATTTTTACGATGATTATGTTATTAGTGATGATTCTATTATATAGTGGTCAAGCGATTTATTTGATTTATGACATGGGTGGTGCATTTGGCAAAGTAACGATGCAAATGGTTAAATTGTGGAACTTGGATTATGTTGTGGTTTAAATGTGTTGATATTCTCAATGCATTGGTTGATTAATGGTGTTAATGGGGGCTCGTTGGCATGTACTATGGAGAAAATGTGATATGGGTGGAGGCGATGTGCATTTATTGCACGTCACCTTTACCCTTCCCATTGGCCACGGACTATTGTTTGATCTGGTTATTGTGATTGCACTCCGGAATTTTGGCAGGGTGAAACTGCTCGGCCACCTCCCATCTTAAGGTTTCGATTAACAGGTATGTCTCTTTTGGCCATTATTGACTTCACTCTGGTTACGAAATATTTTTTGGCTCAGTTGTCTGGGTTTGTGTTTGTCCTGAGTACTGCAACTGTGTGGATTGTTTTTAGAATATGGATGGTTCTGCTTATAATTGTTTTGGGTTCATCGGATTTGGTGGTCTTCCTAGATGGTAGTTTTGGTTACCACTGTGTTTGGTTAAAGGGTTTTAAATAATGGTTGGATGGTTGTCTTCATGATTTTTTGGGTCTAATTAGAGCCATGTTTTCTTGTTCAACCCTGTCAAGGAATTGCCTCTCGTTCACAAGTGTCACAGTCCTCCCTGTGCGTACACCTGTAGCCTCAAGGTTTCACTATAGTTGGTGCCTTTCCTCTTGTGATGACTATTGTGCAAAACCTTAACCCTCCAGACTGGAGATGCATAGGGAGTCAGTCGAGCCTATCAAGTCATTCTGAATTGTTGTGGCTTATGACTTCAAACACGTCTCATCCGTTGGTCGTATGGCGGTCGTATGGTTTTAGTTTTCTTCATTGCCTCTGTGATAGAGTATGAACCTTACTTTTAAAGTTTGTGTTTCTAAAGCTCGCAAGCCACCCGCCTGATATCAATGAAAATCAATTGTTTTTTAATGGAAAGGCCTCTTCCATGTCGATTAGATGTGTGGTTATGTACAGATACCACGACTTCTTTGGTTGGATTTTTTTTTACCACAATCGTGAATGGTTGGTTGATTTACAATCACTAGTTGGCACTTGTGGTGTTTTTGTTGATGGTTGAACTGGGTCACGAATGTTTAGGTTTGTTCATGTAGGTCACGATCTGTGTGTGGTGTTTTGAAATTGAAACATGCGGCATGATAACTATGTTCTCTCTGAGGCCAGATGATAATCAAATTGGGTATCTATCAAAGTCATATCCACAGCATCCTTCATTGGTTGTAGTCTGAGTATACACAGCTTGGTTAAAGCGTGATGTGACTTAAACAATTAACCACTTAGTAACATACATAGTCTCTGCATGATATGTTGCGTTATTGACATGACTTGTGTTTGTTGTGATAAGTCAAATTGTTGTATCGTGGTGTTTGGTTGGTTGTGCTCTGTTTGCAGTATGGATATTTGGTTCTTCTACTTAGTGATACCCTCAGAATTGTTTTTAAGCATGTTATTTATTGAAATTGATCACTTGTTATTTACCAAAATCGAATACGGTTGATGACAGTCGCGTTGGGTATTTGGCTCGGCTTTTAAGTCACATTGAGATGTCTTGTTTTACAGTGGCATTGTTACATAGCCTTGGACGTTTTTTCCCCTACATAGCTTGTGTCAAAGTGATGGTTGTTGATTGTATAGGTAAAGTGTCATTTTAGACATGACATGAAAAGTTTGGTTATTTTGGTCTTGATTATTTTACTGAGTATATGTATGGGAACGAATATGATTACAGATCTTGATTGGCTCTATCACAAAATAGTGACTTCATTTTTATCTCTGGAAATACTACTTTGAATTATAGATGTGGATTTGGGAAATGTATGGCAGTGATGGATGTTAATAATTACAGATTGAGAATGAGTATTGTGGTTGACTGATATATAGTGCAAAATGTGTGAATAGAGGAAACAGAACCTATTACAGATTGTGTGAATTAATTATGTTTTGTAATGGTTGTTGGATGTAAATGGACAGTGAAATTAAGAAAATACACAAGAATTTTACTCAGTCATCTGATTGTTGGTTCGTGCATTATTTTCTTACTGCAAAATATGTTATGGATTGCTTGATTAATCTCATGAACAGTAAACGTTTTTCCCCCCTCATTATCTCATTTTCCACTAATTACAACCCCCTCACATATCCCATATTCATTTCGTTCACTCCCTGTTCTGATATTGATTACAGCTAAGAGGATTTATGTGTTAAGTGGATGAAGTGACAGTGTCTTGAGTGGATTGCAGTGAGGTTTTACTTGGTTGATTTACACTTGATTGTTGTTATCATTGAGCAGTGACCATTTCTTCTCCCCTTTCATTATATCATGTTTTCACCCAATACAAACCCTTCATGTTTCCCGGAACATTGTTTCACCCCCCCTACTCATTGATTAATGTTAGAACAATTTATATGGATTGGATTGCGTGAGCCTGTTACATTCTAAGCCAAATCTATTTCGTATTTTTAAGGAGTTTTCATGCATGGTTATTTAAAATACTATTTTCTAATTGTTAACATATGTAGGATGATTTTTGTCAGTCGGGGAAGCCATGGCCAAGGAAACAGAGGTAGAGGTAACTAGAACCGAGGCCCAAGAAGGCCTAGGTTCTTTATACATTTTGATGTTGATTCAGAAGATCTTGGCCAATTGTTTTATGCTAGATTCTTTAATTGGATTGGACAGGGAATAGTCCAACCAAGGCCTGAAAGGCCTCCTTTCCAAGACCCTCGAGCCTCGGGCATCCATGTGCCTCCTCATGTCTCTTTACAACCTGAAGTCCCAGAAAATGATGGGTGGCAGGAGATTGTTTACCCAGCAGTCTCCCAACATCGTGGCTGGCCAAACGTAACTTTGCTTGCTCCCACACCTTTGAACCCCATTGTCCAAGCAGCCCCTAACCACTCACCAGTACAATCCTCCCATGCCAACAAAAGATTGAAGATTGAATCCCACCATGCAGTTGATAAAGGAAAATCTATTGCTACCACTTCCTCACCCTCCGATGACTCTGACAAATCTATGTCTTCACAAATGCATTTGAGGGATGATTGTTCCCATGTGATCAGTGAGATAAAGCCTAAAGTCTCTTCCCAGCCCAAGGAAAATTCAGGAAAGTCGAGAGGTTACAGCAGCAACCAAGAAAGGGTTGCATCACAGATTGGAAAATATGGATTTTGATTTTTATGTTGTTTATTGTTTTATGACAGTGGACTTCAGGGATTTTGGACAGCATGATTTATTTTGGATATATGAGTATTATTTTTTAAATAATTTCAATTTTCATGAGCTAAAATTGCCAAAAGTAAACATGTTGATGGGAGGCACAAGGTGGTGTGTTTTCTTAACTAATGGATTATGTTATGATGATTATGATTGTTATGAACTAGAAGGAGTAACAAGGGGCCCCACCTACTACTTATTATTTATCTATGACCCTATTATGATTATTTTTTCTCCCCCCCACTAACTAAAGTTAGTTGAGTCTTTAGTTAGCTTAACTAATAAGTTGGTTCAACTACTTCAACCAATCCTAAATTGTTAAAAGTAGAAGTAAGGGGAGAAACAAGAGGAGGATAGAAGCACAAAGCATGCTAAGGTTTGCTCTTTGAGTTGATGTTGAGATGGCTCGATTTCCATTCATTCATATATTCATCATAGCCTAATTCTCTTTTGTGATAGCAGGTTCTTATTGTAGACAACAATATTTAGGTATGAATCAAATCATTCAGACACTTTTTCTTCAGAGGTGTTGATCTATCTTTGATAGTTTGTGTAGACTTGTCTGTTTTTTAATTAATTTTCATGAATGATAAAGGCTATAGTGCAGAGTCGAGTGGGCAGAAATCTGTGGCAAGTTGATCTAGCTTTTAGAGTTCAGTTTTGGTTTTATGTCAAAGGTCCTTTTGTATGTTCCATCGAGGATTTCTAAGTTTGACTTTGGTCCAAGATTTCTGTGTGGAGTTTTGTAAATACAATGACTCTTTGGTGAATTGGAATGAAATAAAGGATTGCTTTATGTCTCATACGTCTTGAGTATCATCTTGGTGTCTTTATTTATGTTCTTACATTTGTTTCTGCAACTGATATGTTGAAGAAAATACATAAAAAGTGAATTTCCAGCAAGCACTTTGTTGATAAAAGACTAGCCTAAGCACTAGTAATTAATACTTGTGAGTTAGGATATATATTTTGTTAGCTATAAACATAGGGTGATATTCCTGTCTACTTCACTTTAGACAAGTGAAGTCTGAAAATTCTTGACTAAGATCAATTCATATATCTTCCTCAACATTTGTTTGGCGACCATACTGGGGAGATCTTCGATATCTCTCTGGTTAAAATTTATACTCGATTTTCATCGATACATATTTCTTTTATGATTTTGATTCCTTGATTGTTTTACTATTTATGACTGTTCCTATCGCAAGACAGCCTAATCTTGAGCTCGGTCTCCAAGACTAAAATAGCATTGCCTTGAACCTGTTTCATACTATTTTAGACACCTCTAGGACCCGTGTTGATATTAACCATTCTTGGGCAGCGATTGAAAGAGATATTAGTATTCAAGAACAATTGGAAGCTAGACACAGGCAGCCTAGAAATCAGCAGTAACTTTTTTCTTTTAGTTTTGGATTTTCTTTCATGTCCTTAGATTCTCGTGCTTCTAGAAGAAGAAGAGGCTTGTCACCTGAAATCAATCCTATTGCTGAAATAGGAAGAAGAAACGTTGTGTTATCTACCCAACAAATTTCTCTAAGGGGAAATTTATATGATTCATCTAGCTCATCTTTCTTTCCCTCATCTATCATCCACAAGATGGCATCTAGTGGTGGCTCTGGTGGCACTGGAAGTGCCCCATCTTCCCAATCTTCATCGTCATCGATGATTGGTAGCTTGTACAACCACCATATCCCTTCCCAATCTACTACAAACCCCACCAAAGTCATTAAAAAGTATGGGCTTTTTCATTTCGAGGAATATGCCACAACCACACCATGGCATGTGTCCTCTCCTCTTAACCTAGCTCCTGCTACTCGTCCACTTCCAAAATTTAAAGAGAAATTCCCGAAGTTTTCAAGAAATAACAATGTCAGTACCAATGAACACTTAGTGGCATTTTCTAATGCTTGTCATAACATAGGGGCCAACGACAATGATACTTGTGTGCACCTATTCATCAATTCCTTGGAAGGAAAGGCTGCGGCCAATTGTTTTGACGTTCCTCCTAATATTTTGTCTACCTAGGAGGAATTAATCTATTGGTTCAGATCCACTTACGAGAAATCCAAAAGCCCTACTGAGAAGTTAAGGGAGTACAATAATGTCACATACAAAGATGGTGAGACCATCAGGTATTTCAACTTGCATTTCACCAAGTTATATAATCAAATCCCTAAACTTATCCGCCCTCAGAACCAAGCCACCTCCATGCATTACTATAATGCATTGCCTTCTCCTTATCATGATAGGCTTGAAGAGAAAGCCATTGATAATCTTGGTTCTTCTCTACACACTTGTTCAGAGTATGAAGAACAACTTGAACGAATTGGTCTACCCTAGGGAGAATCAGCTAGACAAACAAACATGTCTGCTCTCTTACAACTAGTACAATATATGAACAATCGTATAATAGCATTTGAGCAAAAGAGTAATGTCTCCCCTCTCACCCCTAGAGATTCATCCTCTTCTACACCTCATTTTAGAAATCCAGTTGAAAATAATTTTCAGCCCAAGGTTATCCTACCTAGGAGTTGGTGTAACTTTTGCGAAGACCGCCATGAAGAAACCACCTGTGAGGTAAGGAAGAGTGTCAGAGACAAGATCTTTGGTAAAAGACTAGAAGCCACTATCGTTGTCCTAGATTTTTTCAAGCCAGAAGATGTCATGGTTATCAATACCAGCAACAAAGCCTATGCCCCAAAAGGCAAGTTTCACCCTCCTCACAATTCTTCTAGCTTGAGCTCATCCTCAACCGTTGTTGCGCCCCAGGTTCCTAAAATTTTTGAGAGTCAAATAATCACTCATTCCCCCCCTTCTTCCAAATACAACATCTTGAATCAATTGGCTAACATCAAAGAAGATGCAACCCTCCTAGACATGGTTGTCGTCCCTAAACAACAGATGTGTCTGAAACAATTCATGGAAGGAAAGGCTTTTGTCGTAGCCAATCTTTCTGAAGAGGTGAGTAAAGAGGACTCCTCTATAAATAAAGTAAGTGTACATAACTTTAGATACCCTGTAAAAAAAAAACCTTTTATATTTCTGTAAAGATCATGGATAAAATCACCCATTGTTGCCTCATTGATGGTGGTTCGGGCCCAAGTGTGATGTCGAAGATTATTATGGAAGAGCTAGGCTTGTCTTGTACAAACAAAAATGCCAGAAGCATGCTCTCCTATAATAGTCTACAATAAACTACCATATGCGATATTAAGGATGTAACCTTGGTTTTATGCACTCGTCCTGAGATAAAGACAACCCTTTGCATTCAGGTGATTGATATGCCTGTAAGCAATTATTCAATTATCTTGGGGAGAGATTGGCAAGCCCTAATAGGTGGATACCTCTTGCTTGACAGAACACATTTATCCATTCCTCGGAATGGAAAAATATCATAGTCCTTAGAGAAGGAATAACTTCACCCTACATACAGAGTGTTCCATAATCTAGCATAAACCATATCGAAGAAGACCTAGGAGTGTATTTCATATTCACTGAAGAGGATAATATTCCTCTGGAAAGAATTGATTTATAGGATGAATTGTGGTGTATGCACTTCGATGGTTCATGCTCAAATGAGGGTAACGAGGTTAATATTATCTTGATTTCCCCTGCAGGAAAGATTCATAATCTATCATACAGGTTAGAGTTTGCTTTCTCAAACAATGTCGCTAAATTAGAATCTTTGTTGTTAGGCATTGAGAACGCCCTTAATATTGGTTGTGGTCACCTTTCGATTTTCGGAAATTATGAACTTGTTGTGAACCTGATACGTAAGACATGCTTTCCTAGCAACAAGCTAATGGGACAATATTCCCAAATTTCTTGGGCACTTGTCTCGAATCTCCTATCTTTTAACATCACTCATGTCAGGAAGGAGTTGAGTTCAATATTTGATCAATTAGTTGCCTTCGCAGCCTCTCCTACTCAGTAGATCTTGCCTCACTAGCTTGATTGTGCTTTCCAATCTTTGCATCATCCATACATTTATGAGAATGAAGAATTCAAGAAATCCATCCCTAACCATGAAAGCAATTATGTTGTCATTCAAAATGAACCTCTCAAGCCTGAGGAGATTATACCTATAAAAAATAATAAAACTCCTGAAGGCTTGACTCATCTCGGGGGTTTGTTTTCCTTGAGTGTTGTAGGCAACAAAGATAAATAGGAAGAGGAGGAGCTACAACTGAAGGTAGTTGAAGCCATCTCCACGAACATTAGGACATATGGATCTTTATTGAACGTTAAAAGAAATGTCCAAGGTTATGATAAAGAAATATTAAAGTCTGTTGAATTACTCGGTAGATTTCAAGAGGTTTTTGCTTGGTTTAATATGGATCTTTGTGGTTTTGATCCAGGTCTTGTTCAGCATACTATGAAACCAGCTAGGCAAAAATGAAGACTTGTTAACTCTGCATTGAAAGCAACTTTTCGTTGGGAGCGGAGGAATTTCTCAAGGACTGAGATGTTCTTTTTAGTCCACCCTAAATGGGTTTCCAAATGGGAACCTGCTTCGAAGACCATTGATAATATTAGAACCTGCATTAGTCTTCGAACTTTCAGGCAAGAAATTATGAGAAATCCTTTCCCCCCTCTCAGCATAAAAATGTTTCTGCAACAGAATGTAGAGTTACACTTAGAGCCCTTACCTGACAGTTTGTTTGGTTACGATAAAATCAAGGTAGAAGGGGAAAATATCCACAAAACCAATTTTACTATTAATTGTAATATTATGTCTTACAATTGTTTGCCTTCTGGTTTATTTGAGACAAGTGTCGCCTCAAAACGGCCTATACACACAACCTTCGATGAGTTGGTCAGCCTCCACTCTTATCTTGATGATTTAATTGTATCCGTCAAAGGGATGATAGTTACATCATAATTTCAAGTGTTAGGTCATTTCCAGATTACTCTTGTCTTGGACACTAACTCAGAAATTTCATAGGAATTACAGAGACAATTGTTTTCCCACATCATTAACAGTCCTCGCTTAAAGTATTGCGAGGGACCATCATGAAAGATCTTTTGTTGATGGTATTCTTTTGTATACTATTATTTTAGCTCTGCTTTCTTTTTGTGCTTCTTTTTTCTACTTTACAGCACTTTGATTTCTGCTTTCTGAGTCGAATTTTATTTTCTTGTTGTGTTTTATTCTTTCATTGTTGTTGTTTTAATTTCTGCTCTCTGACTTCTGCTGCATTTTTTTCCTTTATCATCTTAAGTGTTAGGTTATGATATAATGTTGGATCAATTCTGCCACAATGATACCCCCGCAAGCATTGTTAGTCGATAACAATAAAGCTTACACAGTTGTTATGATCTCTCCTCTGAAGGGCCTTTGAATTTGTCACATATTTATGTTTTTATCTTACGAGTAATTGGTTGTTTCCTGCTTCTTCTTGCCTTTTCTTCATCCATTGAGATCTTAAGAGAAAACCTATAGATCCTCCTCTTTCAATTTGAGAGTATCTTTTCAGTCAAATGATTATGCATACAGTGTTAAAACCCCTCGTACTTAACACTTTTCCACGAGTTATTCCCAAATTCTCGGTCATCTTTCCATTAAATCCGCCCACTTCCCCATGTTGCATAACCATTCAAGTCACATATTCTTGAGATTATTATTCTTGGTCTATGAAACTATGAGTTCTGATTTCCAATATGTTGAAAACAAATTTCCCTGTGGAGTCGACAGTTTGTTGACTATTGAAAACATCAACGTAATTACGCCCGCAAAGTGTTGCTAAAGCCTATTATTATATAATACTAAATAATGCTAGTAGGTGAGACCCTCTTGAATTTTTGAAGATCAGGTCTGTTCATTTTATGATGATGAGCAACAAGGGTTTTCACAATTGATGAGAATATGGTTTTCCTTAGTTAAGATTTGGAATGTTGTTCTTTCATGATACTACAGCTTGTTATTCATTATGCTATTTTCTCTTCATGCACCTGCACAACAAACGTTAGTGAAAATTGCAAAAAGGCATTTTGAGGAAAAACAAAATACTATATCTAATGCAAAATAGACCTAGCTTTGCGATACTATATGCATGAAAATGCTTGTTGATAGTGTTTAACTCCTAACTAACAAGGAAATGGCTATGAAAGATTGTTAAGTTACATTTTATATGCATATGGTGGAAATTTTAGTGGCACATTTTGGCAAGGAGATAATACAATGGTTATGCATTGGTTGATGCAATCAGTAGTTGATGTGCATATTTTATAAACCTTGGTGGCTCGTGGAAGTAATGGATTTTCATTTTTACGGTGATTATGCTATTAGTGATGATTCTATTGTATAGTGGTCAAGCGATTTATTTGAGTTATGACATGAGTGGCTCATTTGGAAAAGTAACGATGCAAATGGTTAAATTGTGGAACTTGGATTATGTTGTGGTTTAAATGTGTTGATATTCTCGATGCATTGGTTGATTAATGGTGTTAATGGGGGCTCGTTGGCATGTACTATGGAGTAAATGTGATATGGGTGGAGGCAGCATGCATTTACTGCACGTCACCTTTACCCTTCCCGTTGACCACCACCCTCGTCGGACTATTGTTTGATATGGTTGTTGTGATTGTGCTCCAGAATTTTGACAGGGTGAAACCGCTCAGCCACCTCACGTCTTAAGGTTTCTATTGATAGGTATATCTCTTTTATCCATTCTTGACTTCACTCTGGTTACGAAATATTTTTTGGCTTAGTTGTATGGGTTTGTGTTTGTCCTGAGTAATGCAACTGTGCGGATTTTTTTTAGAATATGGATGGTTCTGCTTATAATTGTTTTGGGTTCATCGGATTTGGTGGTCTTCCTGGGTGGTAGTTTTGGTTACCACTGTGTTTGGTTAAAGGGTTTTAAATCATGGCCGGATGGTTGTCTTCATGATTTTTTGGGTCTAATTAGAGCCATGTTTTCCTGTTCGAACCTGTCAAGGAACTGCCTCTCGTTCACAAGTGTCACTTTCCTCCCTGCGCGTACACCTATAGCCTCAAGGTTTCACTATAGTTGGTGCCTTTCCTCCTGTGATGACTACTGTGCAAAACCTTAACCCTCCAGACTGGACTTGCATAGGGAGTTTGTTGAGCCTGTCAAGTTGCTCTGAATTGTTGTGGTCTATGACTTTGAACACATCTCATTCGTTGGTCATATGGCAGTCATATGGTTTTGGTTTTCATCATTGCCTCTATGATATAGTATGAACCTTACATTGACAATTTGTGTTTCTAAAGCTCGCAAGCCACCTACCTGATATCAACGAAACTCAATTGTTTTTTAATGGAAAGGCCTCTACCATGTCGATTAGATGCGTGGTTATGTACAGATACCACGACTTGTTCAGTTGATTGTTTTTTTTTACCACAATGGTGAATGGTTGGTTGATGTACAATCATTAGTTGGCACTTGTGGTGTTTTGGTTTATGGCTGAACTGGGTCACAAATGCTTAGGGTTTCTCATGCAGGTCGTGTTCTATGTGTGGTGTTTTGAAATTGAAACATGGGGCATGATAACTATGTTCTCTCTGAGGCCGGATGATAATTGAACTGGGTATCTATCAAAGGCGTATCCACAGCATCCTTCATTGGTTGTAGTCTGAGTATACACATCTTGGTTAAATTGTGATGCGACTTAAACAACTAACCACTTAGTAACATACATAGTCTCTGCACGATATGTTGAGTTATTGACACGATTGGTGTTTGTTGTGATAAGTCGAACTATTTTATCATGGTGTTTGGTTGGTTGCGCTCTATCTATAGTATGGATAGTTGGTTCTTCTACTTAGTGATACCCTCGGAATTGTTTTTAAGCATGTTATTTATGGAAATTGACTGCTTGTTATTTACCAAAATCGACCACGGTTGATGATAGTCGCGTTGGGTATTTGGCTCAGATTTTAAGTCGCATTGAGATGTTATGTTTTACAATGGTATTGTTACATAGCCTTGGACGTTTTTTCCCCTACATAGCCTATGTCAAAGTGATGGTTGTTGATTGTATAGGTAAAGTTTCATTTCAGACATGACATGAAAAGTTTGGTTATTTTGGTCTTGATTATTTTACTGCATATATGTATGGGAACCAATATGATTACAGATCTTGATTGGCTCTATCAAAAAATAGTGACTTCATTGTTATCTCTGGAAATACTACTTTGAATTATAGATGTGGATTTGGGAAATGTATGGCAGTGATGGATGTTAATAATTACATATTGAGAATGAGTACTATGGTTGACTGATATATAGTGCAGAATGTGTGAATAGAGGAAACATAACCTCTTACAGATTGTGTGAATTACTTTTGTTTTTTAATGGTTGTGGGATGTAAATGGATAGTGAAATTAATCAAATACACAGGAATTTTACTCAGCCATCTGATTGTTGATTCATGCATATTTTTCTTACTGCAAAATATGTTATGGATTGCTTGATTAATATCATGAAGAGTAAACGTTTTTCCCCCCTCGTTATCTCATTTTCTGCTAATTACAACCCCCTCATATATCCCATATTCATTTTGTTCACTCCTTGTTCTGATATTGATTACAGCTAAGAGAATTTATGTGTTAAGTGGATGAAGTGACAGTGTCTTGAGTGGATTACAGTGAGGTTTTACTTGGTTGATTTACAATTGATTGTTGTTATCATTGAGAAGTGACCATTCCTTCTCCCCTTTCATTATATCATGTTTTGACCCAATACAAACCCTTCACGTTTCCCGGAACACTGTTTCACCCCCCTGCTCATTGATTAAAGTTAGAAAAATTTATATGGATTAGATTGCGTGAGCCTGTTACATTTTGAGCCAAATCTATTTTGTATTTTTAAGGAGTTGTCATGAATGGTTATTTAAAATACAATTTGCTAATTGTTAACATATGCAAGATGAGTTTTTTCAGTCGGGGAAGCCATGGCCGAGGAAATAGAGGTAGAGGTAACTGGAACCGAGGCCCAAGAAGGCCTAGGCTCTCTATACATTTTGATGTTGATTCAAAAGATCTTGGCCAATTGTTTCATGTTATATTCTTTAATTGGATTAGACAGGGAATAGTCCAACCAATGCTTGAATGGCCTCCTTTTCAAGCCCCTCAAGCCCCCGGTATCCATGTGCCTCCTCATGTCTCTTTACAGCCTGAAGTCTTGAAAAATGATGGGTGGTAGGAGATTGTTCACCCAGCAGTCTCCCAACACCATGGATGGCCAAACTTAACTTTGCCTTCTCCCCCACCTTTGAACCCCATTGTCCAAGCTTCCCCTAACCACTCACCAGTGCAATCCTCCCATGCTAGCAAGAGATTGAATATTGAATCCCACCATGCAATTGAGTCTTTAGATAGCTTAGATTATAAGTTGGTTCAACTACTTCAACCAATCCTAAATTGTTAAAAGTAGAAGTAAGGGGAGAAACAAGAGGATAATAGAAGCACAAAGCATGCTAAGGTTTTCTCTTTGAATTGATGTTGAGATAGTTCATTTTTCATTCATTCATATATTCATCATAGAATAATTCTCTTTTGTGATAGTAGGATCTTATTGTAGACATCAATATTTAAGGTTGAATCAAATCATTCAGACACGTGTTCTTCAGAGGTGTTGATCTATCTTCGATAGTCTGTGTAGACTTGTCTATTTGTGAATTAATTTTCATGACTGATAAAGGCTATTGTGCAAAGTTGATTGGGCAGCAATCTGTGGCAAGTTGATCCAAATTTTAGAGTTTAGTTTTGGTTTTCTGTCAGAGGTCCTTTTGTATGTTCCATCAGGGATTTCTAAGTATGAATTTGGTCCAAGATTTATGTGTGGAGTTTTGTAAAGACAATTACTCTTTTGTGAATTGGAATGAAATAAAGGATTGCTTTATGTCTAATACGTCTTGAGTATCATCTTGGTGTCTTTATCATCTTGGTGTCTTTATTTATGTTCTTACATTTTTTTCCGCAACTAATATGTTCAAGAAAATACATAAAAAGTGAATTTCCAGCAAGCGCTTTGTTGATAAAAGACTAGCCTAAGAACTAGTAATTAATACTTGTGAGTTAGGATATATATTTTGTTGGCTATAAACATAGGGTGATATTCCCATCTACTTCACTTTAGCCAAGTGAAGTCTGAAAATGCTTGAGTAAGATCAATTCATATATTTTCCTCAACACATAGGAGTTTTTCCTTGCAAATTGATAGTAGAAGGATGCCTTCCATCTTGTGTCTCAAAACATCCAAGGTCTGTTGTTGATGCTTAAATCTATTAAGGTCCAAATAGAAACCTCACGGGGATATAAATATCCCCCTGCATTCTTATAGAGGTGTTACTCCTCTGTAATTTCTTAAAGTATGTAACTGTAATATGAAAAATAGGAGAACACTAAATAGAAAACTTCAAATCTTTATCGATCAATAAAATAAAAATATTGTTGATTAAAAATAATATACATACACCAAAAAATTCCTGAGAAAGAGACCATGAATATTCACTCATAAAAATATAATATTTTCATAAATATTATACAAAAATAAATAACAATTATAGAAAAGATAAAATAACTCTCACATCCATCACAATATTCAATATTTTTTTATCACATTCAAGGAAAGAAAGACAATAAATCCACATATGAGAGAAGTTTAAAAGAGTCTGTTCATTCAAATTAGGATAGAATATCCCTAGTAAATTTGGGTCATTTTGTGACGGCCATTTTGACACTCTTGCGATGTTATGTTGTTGGGATTTCGACAAAACGTGGACCCCCCAAACGTCGTTTCATGTAACATGGCAACTACGATGAACCTAGGCTCTTTTCGCAAGCGTGACTAAGCAAGGGTATCATTGCCAAATCGATGAACCTAGGATATCGTTGCAAGAGAGACAAATCAAGGGTATTGTTTCCAAATTGAAGAACCAAGGATTTCATCACAAAAGTGACCAATCCATGCTATTGTCTCTTCTGCAACGAATTATGGATATTTTCGCTCTAGCAACGGACCTAGGATACATGCAATGACATGTTCTATCCTAGCTTTGTCGCATCTATCCTACAAACATGTCGCAAGATTCGTCGCAAGATCGACAAACCGGGGATAGCTGCGATGAACTATCCATAGCATCGATGAGACGATGCATCGCAAGACCGATGAACGCTGACCATTTTGAAAACAATTGTGGCCATATTCATTGCAAGATTGACAGACTCTGAGTATTTAAAAAAAAATGAGTGTGTAGAACCTCATTTTATCCCTAGTTTCATTAGCCCAATCAACATTGTTCTTACTATCCCTATTGATTCACCGTTCTTAAACATGATCAGTTAGAAAAATGGTTTCCTAAAGAGATGAGTTAAAGGGAGGCAAGTGAGAGGGGAGGCCAAGAAAAAAAAAAGACTGAATATGTCATACAACAATAATAATATTTTCAATAAAAATGACATAACATCATAGCATTCAATTGCAAAAATTACAAAATATCATTACATCATAACATCATAACATAATAACAAATTCCAAAATTGTGAAATGTACATTTAATTAGAAAATGTGGCATCATGTGTAGAAGTACATAATGGAAACTTGTTCCCCAATGGAAAATTCATGCCCCGGAAGTAAGAAATGGAATCTAGGGCCCAGATTACAAACTTCACATGGTGGAAAAGACAAATGGAGGTATCCATTGTCCCTTTCCACCCTTGTTATTACCATAGGCATCTCCAATGGTGACATTACACATGTTTGTGCTTGAGGAACCTCAAGGTTTCCGACATCAAGGGTTGTTGTGAATTTCTATGTACCCTTTCATCTCAAAGAAGTAAATCAAATATCTAAGCCAATTGTTCAATTTATTTGCATCAATTCTGTTATTAAATATGGCTTCCACCTTGGTATTTATCTTGAAAGGATTGGTTACACCCAATATCAATTGTTGGCCAATTGAAGTGTTGTTTCCAATAGAATTGATGCTTAGGGGATTTACCCATACACTTGGGATAGAGATTATTGTTGGATTACTGAGAGGGGGGGTGAATCAATAATAGTGTAATTATAATCCTTATTCTTCAAATGTTATATCA
>JASDQU011029984.1:9976-38737 GCA_032191745.1 Picea mariana | reverse complement strand
AATAAATATTTAATTAGTATCATTATACCAATCTTTGTTTAATTAATAATATGTTAGAAAAATTAATTACCTAATAAATTTTACTTAATAATTCCCTAAAAATATATTCTACTAGGGTTGTTACAAGATGAATTATATGTAATCCATGTAATTGAAGAATCCTCTGCAACCTTGATAGAAGAAGAATTGGAATAAAAAGAAAAATTCTAATAATGAGAAAGGGAATGTTCAATCCCAAAAAAATCAAGTGGGGGTGCAAAAGAGAAAAAGAAGATTTGATTATCCTACACAATTTGTGGGGAGGACCACCCTACTCATCAACTTCCTAGGAAGGATGATATCCATTGTTATTTGACTCAACAAATGGGGCCCCAACATCATATTTTCTTAACTCATCCTTTTCCCTCTCAACCTCAGCACATGCTTGCAAAAAATCCTTCCCCCAACAAGGGGGCATGGAAGGTACCCATCAACAAGATGGGTCTTCCTCAAATGCCATAATTTTCATGTGTGAGTAGAAAATCAACTTTCATACTTGAGCCAAGAAATATGAAAATTGAAATCCTTCTCCTATTATTTATAAGCCAACATATTCTTCCCGTCTCGATGGCCCTTTTCAAATTAACAAGTCATCTTTTGACACACTGCTTTGTCCCTTGAAGGGATTTATTTTATGAATGACACACAATATGAATACATAGGCCATCCACAACTATAGTATTTTGGAAGACTTGGCCCAAGCACCATGTGCCATGTTTGTACTTGAAGTCCTCTAAATCTTACCAACACAACAGAAAATCCTTTTTGTTTGTTATAGGTGCGGTTGATCCCTCATAGTCGAGTTTTATAAAATTTGATTCTAATCACATTCATCATAGGCTTTCATATCAAATATATTTCCATATCAAAGTAAGAATGATGGGAAAAAATATCTTTCACACTATGATTGATGAAGGAGCCTCAACTTGCATTATGCATATGTCATATTAGAAGGCCATCAGTTCTCCAAAGCTTGACACTTATGCCACATTACTAAAAGAATTCAAAGGACATATTTTCCATCCCCATGGTATAATCACCACCTTACCCATCGATTTAGGTGGTAATACTATCTTTGTTACTATGCAGGTTGTTGATGCACCTCTTGAGTACAATTTGTTACTCAGGTGCACTTTGTTCTATGTGATGACTATAGTTGTCTCATCCATATTTACGGTATTATGCTTCCCTCATCAAGGGAAAATAATGACAATAGATAAACTTATGTTTTGTACCCCATACCTTGGATCCAATGTGGGGTCTAATGTACCCTTTGTCAATGATACCCAACATTATTGCATGATTGTTGGTGTGGGTATCTTCAGTTATTTTTCACTCATGGGAACATTCAATCTTCCTCCACCACCTCCTATCATGAATGTTTCTCCAATCAACACGATTTCATCATTTTATAGTGTATCCCTTGGGTCTATCGATCCTTGGGTGGTACCTTGTCCTGAGGATGTTGAATCATATGGATATTCCATGCCACTCACTTTGGTCAAGATTGTCAATTTGGAATTCCAGACAACATCAAATGATATTGGTCATTAACTCCATCCTCATGTGGAGTGTAATCTACCTACTCCACCTGAATGGGTCATTGAATTTCTATGTTCACATGATTTCCTAGATACTAAGCTTCCTTCAGAAGAGGCCATATTGAGTGTCATGGATTCCATTGTTGAGCCCAAGGAGGATGTGGTGCATCGATCATATTTTCATGATTCAGAAACCATGAGATTTAGCATGATTACTTTTCATCCTATTCTCAGGGCATTTTCTAGGGAATCCAGTAGCCCTCCTAGTCTTGACCCTATTTTTCCTCAGATTTAGTTTTTGGAACTTGCCACCAAATGTTTTTCTTACCATTACACAAAACATTCACATTTAAAACCCCCTTTACGTCTTGATGGGAATAATTAAGGAGCCTCCATATCTCATGAAACTACTCACTATGAATGTGTTCGATTACAAAAACTTGTTTCTATGTGGAATGACCCCAACACAGTGAGCCATATGATGTTGATATTGGCCCATGATTTCATTTATGATGATCACTATCCTTGGCCTAATCCTAGAAATGCGCTCTACTTTTCAAAAATCATTAAATGTGTAGTTCCTTGTACATAGGTGTGTGCTGTGAATGCTTTTGTTTTTCATATATTATATCCAAAAAATCTAAAAAAATAAAAAATATTGAGATTTCACTATCCATTTTGAACCCAAGAATATAGTTTACATGTGTTGATGGGATTACAAGATTTTTTTTTTATGGAAATGACGATTTCCACTAAAATTGAGGTATATATTCTTCAAACATGCATATAGATATAGGTCTTTCCTTGCATCCATGATTTTCATTATTAACCATCCATTTTGTTGTCACAATGCCTTAGGTTTAATCCCATTAGATTGTGACATGAGCCACTCCATTTTTGCTAAATGTAACTTGTTTTGTGTGCCTACCCTCCATGAGTGCCCTAGTTAGCACCTACATGATCATTTGGTGCCCATGTTGTGATCTCTCATACCTAGGAACCCTCTTGTAGTCCTAGCATGACTTGACGATTGAGCCTCATTTCCCTCTCTTCATCTATATTATTTTCATATCCCGTGGGGGTTCCCAAAATTTTAATGTTACTTAATGGTCACCTATGCATTTGTTGCTTGCATCATTTATGATGTCGTTGCACTCTTGTTTTCCTAGATCCTTATTAATGTTATTGCAGTAGCCTTTGACCATATGCCTCTTGCAATATTTGGCATTTTTTTTGCATCCATCTACCAATGGAGAGAACAACTACTAAGAGTGGATATCACTTTCCAATACTTTTTTCATTCATTTTGCTTAGGTCAGTTCCATAAGATTGGAACAAGGAGCATGTTGTTAATCCATTTTTTATGTCCAGACGAGTCCACTTTTATCTCATTTTTCGGACTTGTAAAAGGACATGAAAAAGATACATATCGAGTAAACTTTTATCTCATTTTCAAACTCATTAAAATACATCATTACAAGTATACTTTTAACTCTTTTTTGGGCTCATTAAAAATAAACTAAAAATACACTACTGAGCATAGCTTTATCTCTCTTTCATGCTCGTGAAGGACACACGAAAAAAAAAAAATTAAAACAGAAAAGTGTTGGGGTTTTTTACCATTGATCTATTCTTGAAATTTAAATGTCAGTCAAGTATCCCTTGAACATGGAACCTATTTGAGTCATGATCTTATAATTAGGTTCTATCTTTCCTAGGAGTTGTCCTAGTAATAAGAGTCACAAATACTCCTTCGACTGGTTACTCTTCTAGTCATCATGGAGAGTTCTTCAATTCCTCCTACATTATTTCAATATATTCATCCATCTCGTGTGTCTCAATGAAAAATCATAATTATTTCATGATATATGTTCAAGGGAAGTTTAAGCTTGAGTTTTCCATCTATTATTTTGTTGACATTCCATGTCAACGATCCTTATGTTAGTTGTACTTGGTGATACTCTCTCTTCACATCATATTTACATTTATGTTTGATGTTTATTGATGGGGGATACATTAAGGCCCTCATTTGATGGATCTCTTCCTATCAACTTCAACACATTATCTAGGAGAGGGATCTAGAAACCAAATAGTACCTTGGAGCTTGCAGTCCTTAGTGGAAGGCATCCTCATGATTGACAATGGGTTTACAACAGTGACTCCTAATTGATTGATTCTACAAGTGTTCGACATCAAATCCTCTATTCACACTCGCTATATTGTACTAGGTACCTTAGGTTCCATATTCCTATTCGGTGGGTCCCCTCGCATCTATTAACGGTATACATCAATGACCGGTAATGTTATAACCTTAATTTCCACCCTATAGGCCAGAAGGGAATTCAACATAAGATGAAATACAAAGCACATTTCTTACTCAATACTTGTCTTTATTATATGATCCTTCAAATAGGATGGGGTCCTAGATACAACTTGGATCTAACCTCATCTATATTGAAATAAACCATATCTACACATTTTCACATCAATTACAAATGTTTGTAGGGGGGAAACCAATGATCTATTAATGAATATGGAAGAAATACATCAAAACCTCATACCTTGGATGTTGATGAAATTTCCCATTTGACTCGTTGCTCCTTGTTTCTCCTCTTCTTCTTGATCAAACTAGGCCATCTAATTCTAGTTTTTCTTAAGTAGGAAAATCACCTCTGTAATTAGACAACATAACTATGCAAATGATTTTTCCTCCTCTAAAGACTTGCCTTTTTTATATATATCCTTATAAGAGGATTGGGAGAGATTATATATCTTCTAGAACCAAGTAAAAAATAAAATTATGTGAGTTCTTAGGATTATTACATGAATACATAACTCACCCATCACTTAGATTTTCGTAACTCGTAGAATCTAGAAGGTTACACAGATCATTGTTTGTTTCACCACATATGACATGTGATGATCATTGGATGTTGTCTCTTATGAGTCTCGTGACGAACCTAAAAAGGTCCTAAATTTAAAAAAAAAAAAAAAATCTTTGGATTTCATATTCTGCTAGGTTTTATTATGGCACGTAGGGTAGAAATTAAGGTTATAACAGGTAATCTGATTGTTTCTACCATTCTCGAAATCAGCTCATCTATTCACATGTTGTAGATTTGTACCATCAAGGTTTAGGATGAATACCTTGGGATTGGGGTCACATCCTTCATTTACAACATCCCCTCCCAAGTTTTGATGGAGTCTATCACTTGCATATGAGCACTTTGAAGACTTTGGGGGAACTTTCCTCAACGCTTTTTGTCTTCCTGATATATATGATGTGACATAGATCCACATTATATTTTCTTGTGGATATAATTGTATTGATGACATAGATCATCATTGTATTGGCTCATGGCTATAGTGTTTTTAATGACATGGATCCACCATGTATTATTTCATGGCCATGGTCTTTCATTTCATGTCATAGATCTGCATTGTATTATTTTGGTGGCCATGCTTTGATACTCTTTAGAGTCTGAATATGTCTACCTAGGGGATGGTCTATATATAATTTTTTTCTTGGTGTTTTATTGTAGGAACTCTTTAACCTCCAAAACTATTTTCTTTGTCTTAACATTGCCTCATTGATATTATTGTATTGTAATGTGTTTCTTCCATCCATTCCTTTCCTAACCTCACACATTAGGGGGCATTTGTTATATCCTTAATTTCCACTCTTCATGGAAAGAAGGGAATCCAATAGAAGAAAAAATTCAATACACAACTCTATCTTAGGATTTAGGTCAATTTTGAAGGGTGTATCATGTCACACATGAGAACAAGTGACTAGTCATTGGTAAGGTATAGTGAAACCAACGAAACCCTATGTAACCTTCTATATTTTCAGAGTTTCTAAGAGGTAAGTGAGGGGTGAGATGGTTCTTCGTGGCATGATCCTTGGAACTCACATCATTCAAGTATCCATTAGTATTTATAATATCTATAATCTCTCCCAATAGTTCCATAGGACAAATTTTGACCAACAATGCAATTTGCATGATAAGCAACTGATTTATGGCAATTTCATTTTCCAAGACTCGAATACTAAATATCAATACCTAGTTGAATTTATTTTAAGTAACAATTTTTATTATAAAAAATAATTATATAAAGTATGTTATCACTTCGTAAATTTCCTTGGTTGAGGAGGAAAATAAAAAAGGTAACCACAAACCAACTTGAGGTTGAAAGCTAGCCCTTCCAACCTAGAGGGGGCCCTCTCCCTTCAAATAAATCACTGAAAGGATTGATTTGGTTTTGAATCAAAGGATATATCTCTAAGATAAAATTAATTTTATGGAGTTGGTGTCAATGTGGACAGAAATTTCATTAAGAAATGGAGTCATAGAAAGGTTAGAAATCAATGATGGTTTACTGGATACTTGGTGGATTGAAAAGTGATTGATCATAGGCAAGATATAAAGAACTTCTTTAGGCCAATTACATGTCACTGTATATATAATATCACAGATAAAACAAACAAACCCTTAGGGAATCTAACAATGATGAATCCCAAGGCGATTATGGTAGAAAGATAACTAAAATTACATGCAACAAAGCATCAGATGTAGATGAATTTTGATACATATAGTTCAAATTAACAAAAAGAAGAAGTCATATAATATAGATGCATTTAAACTAGAAGACAAAGACTGTAATATCACATGCATAAAGTAGCACAATCACATGTATCTCTGGAGTCAAATCTTAGGGACTTCTGATCCAGTAATCTCATTAATATTTGAGAGAAATTACAAAAAAGTATTCAATACTCTCTTCCTTATACACTTGCCAACCCTTAGATTTCATAGCTACATGAAATATATACAAAATTATCTTCATGTGCTACCAAGTTCGAATTCATCTATCATCCTATGATAACGATAATAGTTACACACATTCAACAACAAAATATTCAACAAACTACTAAGAAAAAGGAGTCAACTTGGACTCATTAATTACACCATAACAACTTGATCAAAACAAATCCTTGAGTCCCTAAAAATGATGATCTTCTACCTTTATACTTGTTGGAGGAAGGATGACACATATGATGATATGACCTTGTCAATATGGAGGTAAATTGGTTGCCATGTCACCATTGTACAACATGCTTACTGCGCAACAACAACCTACAGGAGAAGCGCAACACAGTTGCGCAACAATTGATATTCTTGTAATATTGCTTTCTTTTCTTGATATGATTGGTTAATTTGATGCAGTAAACATTTATCTCATTATCCCATTGATATATCCCATTCCAAAGTTTGACAAGAGCCTCATACTGTTGCTCAAAAATAGATTGATATAGTTGCGTAGTGTGCCTGCTGTGCAATTGTGAATTTGTCCTTCACAAATTAAAACTGAAATTTTCAATGCGTAACAGGGAAAGAAAACTGATCATGTATGATGATCCATCAAAGATAACAGTATGCATGAGAGTACCATCTGAACACTTAGGGGAATTTGATAATTTATAAATAGGATTTTCTGTCGCGCATAGTTAAAAAAAGAAAATTTGATGAATTTAGCTCTTGGGCATTAAATTTATGTTTTTTCAGCAAGCAAGTCAAGCTTTCCTTTCCCATTATTTTTTGTCTACAACTACTGTAAGATTTGTTTGAGGGATCTATTCTCCTTTCTCAAGGTCATATGTTTCTTATATATGTTCTTAATATATTTATGTAGAAGTAGATTCCTTTTCACCATGAATATGACATGGTCCATTGTAGTTTCACACTCATTGAGGAGTTCTTTACATGTCATATTTGTTCTTCTATTCTCCTCCCTTTGTTGGATTATCATATATTTTGATTCTCTCAATTTCTTCCTTAAGTTGTTGAAAGTATATTTTCCTCCCTCATTCTTCTCTTCTGTTGGTTGATTTATTTCCAGAGGTTCCTCCTAGGTTTTCAACTTCCTCGTTGAGGATACAGTCAAAGGAACAATAAATATAGGTATTTCTTTCACTTCTGAGCTCTACTCCACTATCTTCCCTTTACTCTTTTTTTAGATCTTGTTGCATTTACATGGATTAATGTTTCACTTGGTACTGAAATATATTTCTTGGAGGAATGTTCCAAATCATTTTTCTTCATTTCCCTATTTTCATGCTACAACTGTGCTATGACAACGTGGGATTTCCTTAACTTTTCTTGAAGCTCAATGATCAAGTTTTCTTTTTCACTAGCATCGTATGCTTCTATGAAGGCCTTTGGATCTTCCTCAGGTTCTTGTGATGAGTGCATGGCAGACATTCTTTGTTGTTGACCTAGTAACTAGTTTGCTAGTGGTTATGACCTCTTCTGGGTAAAAATGAATATTTTTTCCCTTCTTTGTAGTTTGTTGTCTCACTGCATGTTCCTCAATTTCTTTTTCCCTTTTCATTACAGAAATTTGTTGGATATATGTGGTGGTATTTTCTACTAATGAGGGTGTATCTCTCATGATTTGAGGGTTGTTTAAAGAATAAGATGCTATCTGTGATGATTCTACAAACAATTCCCAATATCGATTCATCTTTCTAAGCTCTTCCAATACCAACAACTTTATCAAATAAAAATGGAAGATGCTAGGTTCTCCTTGATCTCTCGTTACATGTACTTTATCAGTCATCTTCCCTAGACTTATGAAAAGGTAATAGGGTAGACTCAAGTGTTTCTTACTAGTGAAATGCATTAAGAGCCTGGTATGGTATTGGTAGACCTTAGTGAATCTCCCTTCACATGTAAAGAAACTTTGGATTACCCTGAAAAAATTTCTATGACTTTCTAATAGAATCTCTCTGGGTATGGTGGCTCCAAAATCAGTGTTTCTAAATTTTGGTTTCAAAAATTCAAGATGGTAGGATAGTTATCCAATTGCATACCTTTGAACCATTTTTCTCCATGAGCAAGGATCTCTATTGCAGCAACGATAATATCTTCAGAAAATTGAAACTGGAGATTTCCCACCTTATCCCTTTGTGTTCCTTCTTCTTCCCTCTGGAGTTTCCATGATGCTGGTATGTATTAATCCCTTGTGAAAATGAAAATATAGGACTATCTGTAGTATAAAATGCAGTGTTTGGAGATGCACAACAAATTTGAAAATTTCAATTCGATGTATCAAAGGATATAGATTCAAAATGAAGATTGAAGATTTGGGTTGATAAGAAATGTTTTCCTTTCAAACTTTAGCCAAGAATCTAAAAAGTCAGTTGGAAGGTGTGGAAGCAAGGTAATTTTCATATGTGCAACATTGTGAGTAGCGTCCCCTACATTCATGTGTGCAACAAGCTTGGATGGAAGATTTTTGAACATGCAAAGGAAGAAAGTGATATTTGGGGGTTTCTTCACCTAGAGGAGGAACAATTTGAATGATACAGACAAAATAAACCATCAATTATACCCATCATACCTCATCGTACCTTAATACTCAATTGCGCAGCATTAGGATGTTGCGCAGCAACTTATGTTGCACAATTATTTGCTTGATGATGCCATGTGCCTCCAATAGATTTGATCTCATGAATTCTTTTTAACCATGAAAATACTAACTCTAGCTGACTTGAATTGACCTCATGATCTCTCATAATGACTCTTTAGTGACATGACAACCCATATCTTGGCATTAAGACCATATGTTTCATGAATCAAATTTTATTTTATGACCTTACTCAAACAAACCTATTGACTCATAACCTAAGATAAATCATGTCATGGTCTTTATAATACCAAAGCATGACTTTACCCTATCATACATTTTTTACTCAAATCCTAACAACCTATTTATAGGACACTAACAAAGTGAACATAATTCTTTTATGCTTATCTTTAAGTTAAGAAATATTATTGAGTTGAATTTATTTTTAGTAACAACGTTTATCATAAAAAAAAAGTATATAGAGTGAACAAAATGTGTTTATGCATATGTTTAGCTTAGAAAATATTCTATATTGATGGTCATATTTTTAATTTTAATATTTTACTTATCCATTTTTAAATTTGTGTAGAGGGGTTTTCCATGACCATATCTAGGAAATATGCTCTAGATAGATATCTTATGCACCTTTGCACTCTGCATTAGTGAATAATTGAATTGTTAAATGTAAAAATTATCAAATGTGAGAAGCAATTTGAAGTATTTGCAGTGAAAACATTTTGCATACAACCTTGTAAAAAAAGGAAAAAAGGTAAAGTGTTCAATGTCTAAGAAAACTTAGTAAATAAGTTAATTGTTCAATGTGGATGTTAGAATATTCTGGAAGCAATGTGAATAAGTGAAATGCTCATTTGGTAGGTTAGCATATGAAGGAAGAAATGTAAAGTGTTTGGAAGTTAGGATGGTCGGGAAACAATGCAAAGTATATGCACGTTAGAATTGCAAACATCAACTTAGAAAATATTGTTAAAAAAAAATATCCTCTGCATAGATATTCCTCTAGCATAGACATATTTTTTGCACAGATATATCTTCCAAAAATTCACATAGGTGTATTCCCCACACAACCAACACTTTGTCTAATTTGAACCCTTATGTTGATAATTTATATCACTCATATCGCGATACTCCCACACTTCACAAATTTGTAGTTCCAATAGTTCCATATGATCTAGGTGGATATCAGTGGGCACCCACCTTTTCTGACTGGTTCAAACAGTTTTCTGGCAATTTTAGCAATTTACTATTTTTAGCAGTTTTTAACTTCCGGAGCCATTTTGAGGGCCCAAATGAATATTTTTAGATATATAGGTTCTCAATGATGGAAAAAATAATTATTGAGACCCTAAAATGAATATCTTCAATGATACCTTTCCAATGAGTTATCATACGCCTAAAATGAAGATCGTATGCAAAAGTTACGACCCCGGGAAGTTGATGCACCAACTTACCCAAACAGGGCCCCCATGACTTTTGGTGCTTCATCTCCTAGGGTTAGGTTTTTGGATGTCTACGATTTTTTTCATTCCGGTTTATTGTAAAACGAACTAAAGAGCCTCATTGTAATCATCTTTTTACAAATGTGAGTAGCCTTCACATCTCTTCTTAGAGATAAGCTGCCACCATTCTAGCAAGTCTTTCACTCTGTATTTTTACAGTCTCTGTAAATTTATTTCATTAATAGAAATTGTGTATTACTATATCTCTATGTTTATGGTTTCATATCTGATATGTTTATGTTATATTATTGGATATCTGTGATATCTCTGTGCATTTCTTTATTATATCTCCGCTCTCATTTCATGCCAAAAATAATCTAGATCAGTGGTATCAGAGCAGGTTGATCTTGATCATTTTTCAGTGCATGTCCCCGACAAGGTCTAAGTATAGCAAGTTGAGTCTCAAGCTTATATCTCTTGAAGACAATCGCTCTCGCATGCCCAAGAAACCCTCCATGGCATAAGAAAATAAAAATGACAGAAAAGACGATCCTATAAGTCTATTGCTTGAGCAAGCTCTCACACGATAGAGGTACGAAATGATGGAGAATTTTTCCCACATCCTTCAATGCCTCCCGATAGCATCAGGCACATCTTCATCAAGCAGCCACTTTGGAGGCACCTCGCCTTTCAAGGTACAATTTAATTTTGATATTCCTGTATTTGAAGGACAGATAGGTGTAGAAGCCCTAGACAAATGGTTAAATCTGCTAGAAGGTTATTTCTCTGTTCACAATTTTTCCGACAGAGAAAAGATCACCTTTGCACTCCTTAAATCTTTCCCCCGTGTCAAACATTGGTAGGAAACTTACTGGGAGAAAATTTCCACAAAGGATTCTAGAATATATGGGGTCAATCCCAGTCGGGATTTTTTTGTGGACATGGTAAAGGAACAATATTACCCTGTTGGAATCTATGAGGACAAGTACATGATATGGACCACACTGTGGAAAGAGAGGGGACAAGCAGTTCCGAAGTTCACCAATAGCTTCCATACCTTGAACACCAAGTTGGGTATCGAATACTCCAAATGTCGTTTGGTTCTGAAATACCGTGGGGATCTACACAGATACATCCAAACTGAAATGGATTTTCTTGAAATATCATCACCCGGTGTTACTTGTTGATATACTGTTAAAATCAAGAAAAAATTTAAGCACCAGAACAAACAAGAGTTCAGTTCTACAAATCACCAACAACCAAAGTATGACAAAGACGTCCCTAACAAACAGTCTCCCAAAAACCAGTCCAAGCAACAAGAAAAGAAGGGTCACGAGAAGAAAAAGAAGGACACCGAAAAATGGTGTGATTTCCACAAAATCCCCTAGCACAACACTGATGAATGTTTCTCAAAACATTCATTGGTGGCCGAGATCAAAGATAAGGAGCCAAACCCTGATTCAAAATCTGATTCTGAAAATACTGGTAAAGGGAAGATCATTGACACAAACCCCACTGCTATTGTCGCAACCACAACAATTCAAATAGAATAATAAAAAGATCCTAAAGAGGGGGAGCACCTTTTTCATTCACAGATGTGGGTGAAGGAGACCCTGTTGCATTTTATTGTTGATAGCGAAAGCCAGAAGAACCTCATCTCAGCAAAGGTTGTCAAACAATTGGGATTGTCTACAACACCACACCCGTAGCCATACAAAATCGGGTGGCTTCTCCAAGGACATGATCTTAATGTCAGCCAACAAAGTCAATTTTCATATGGCATCCAACCCTTCAAGGATGAGGTACTATGTAATGTTTCCCCACTGGATGTATGTGATGTTCTCTTGGGCCAACCATATATGTGGAAGCTCCATGTTGTTTATGAGTCTCGACCTCGTAGTGTCATTGTTACTTTGTGGAGTCATCTCTACAGAATACCAGAGGTATTTCTGATTACTCTTCCACCTAAAAAGTGTTGCAAGGTAGTATCTCATATTGCAAAAATCAGCTTCCTCACAATCTGTTCAAAAGGAGAACAGAAGGGCACTACAAGCACTACATCCTTGCCCCAAGAACCTTCTATCCAACAGAAGCAGGTCGACAAGGTTGTAGAAAAGTACAAATATTCCTTTTGCACACAGTCCTCTCATGTATCTTGACTTTTTGAATAGCCTCAGCCTCAACAGGTTCATGACAGACTTCCACAAACTGAGTAGCGCGACATCTCCAACAAGGCAAGTAGCTCACCAGGATGAAGATTCAACAAATGCTTTTCCCTCTCCCTCGGGAACTCAATGCAATAGAGACCATTTCTTCCTAAGGAAGTAGGATTGATCTAGGTGGATATTTGTGGGGACCCACCTTTTCTGACCGGGTCAAAAGAGTTTTCTGGCAATTTTGACAATTTACTATTTTTAGCAGCTTTTAACTTCTGGGGCCATTTTGAGGACCCAAATGAATGTTTTTAGAGATCTAGTTTCTTAATGATAGCCAAATACATGATTTATCCCCTACAATGAATTTCCTCGACGATACCATTCCAACAAGCTATCATACACCTAAAACGAAGATCGTATGCCAAAATTACAACCTCGGGAAGTTGATGCACCAACTTACCCAAACAGGGCCCACGTGACTTTTGGCGCTTCATCTCCTAGGGTTAGATTTTTCGATTTCTATAGTTTTTGGCATTCTAGTTTATTGTAAAAAGGCCTTTAGAGCCTCATTGTAATCATCTTCTTGTGAATGCGAGTAGCTGTCACATCTCTTCTCAGAGATAAGCTGCCACCATTCTAACGAGTCTTTCACTTTGTATTTTTACAGTCTCTGTCCATTTATTTCATTAATAGAAATCGTTTATTACTATATCGATGTGTTTATGGTTGCATATATTATACATTTATGTTATATTATTGGATATCCGTGATATATCTATGCATTTCTTTATTATATCTCCGCTCTCATTTCATGCCGAAAATAATCTGGATCAGTGGTATCAAAGCAGGCTGCTCTTGATCATTTTTTAGTGCATGTCCCCGACAATGTCCTAGTATAGAAAGTTGGGTATCGATCTTGTCTCTCTTGAAAACAATTTCTCTCGTATGCCCAAGAAACCCTCCATGGAGAAAGAAAATAAAAATGATGGAGCAAATGATTCTATAAGTCTGTTGCTTGAGCAAGCTCTCACGCGACAGAGGGACAAAGTGATGGAGAATTTTTCCCAGATCCTTCAATGCCTCTCGATAGCATCAGGCACATATTCATCAAGTTTCCACTTTGGAGGCACCTCACCTTTCAAGGTACAAATTAATTTTGATATTCCTGTATTTGAAGGACAGATAGATGCAGAAGCCCTAGACAAATGGTTAAATCTGCTAGAAGGTTATTTCTCTGTTCACAATTTTTTCGACAGAGAAAAGACCACCTTTGCACTCCTTAAATCTCTCCCCCATCTCAAACATTGGCGGGAAACATACTAGGAGAAAATTTCCACAGAGGAGTCTGGAATATATGGGGCTGAGCCCACTTGGTATTTTTTTGTGGACGTGGTAAGGAACAATATTACCCTATTGGAAACTATGAGGACCAGTACATGATATGGACCACATTGTGGAAAGAGAGGGGCCAAGGAATTCCAAAGTTCACCAATACCTTCCATACCTTGTGCAGCAAGATGGGTATCAAAGACTATGAACAACATTTGGTTCTGAAATACCGTGGAGCTCTATACAGATACATCCAAACTGAAATGGATTTTCTGGACATCTCATCACTCGGTGTTGCTTATCGATATTTTGTTAAAATCGAGAAAAAATTTAAGCACCAGAACAAATGAGAGTTCGTTTTTGCAAATCACCAACAACCAAAGTATGACAAAGATGGCCCTAACAAATAGTCTCCCGAAAACCAGTCAAAGCAATAGGAAAAGAAGTGTCACGGGAAGACAAAGAAGGACACCGGAAAATGGTGCGATTTCCACAAAATCCCTTGGAACAACACTGATGAATGTCGCTCAAAACAGTCATTGGTTGTTGAGATCAAAGACAAGAGCCAAACCTTGATTCTGAATTTGATTCTGAAAATACTGTTAAAGGACAAATCATTGACGCAGACCCCACTGCTATTGTTGTGACCGCAACAATTCAAACAGAAGAACCAATGGATCCTGAAGAGGGAGAGCGCCTCTTTAATTCACAGATGTGGGTGAAGAGGACCCCATTGTACTTTATTGTTGATAGCAGAAGAAAAAATAACCTCTTCTCAGCATAGGTCGTCAAACAGTTGGGATTGTCTACATCACCACACCCACAACCATATAACATCGAGTGGCTTCGCCAAGGACATGATCTTCGTGTCATCCAGCAATGTCGATTGTCATATGGCATCCAACGCTTCAAGAATGAGAAATTATGTGATGTTTCCCCATTAGATGTATGTGATGTTCTCTTGGGCCAACCATATATGTCTAAGGGCCATGTTGTTTATGAGTCTCGACCCCGTAGTGTTATTTTTACTTTGGGGGGTCATATCTATAGAATAAAAGAGGTAGTTCTGACTACTGTTCAACCTAAAAAGTGTCGCAAGGTAGTATCTCATACTGCAAAAGTCATATTCCTCACAATCTGTTCAAAAGGGGAACAAAAGGGCACTGCAACCACTACAGCCTCGCCCCAAGAAACTTCTATCGAACAGAAGCAGGTCGATAAGGTTGCAGAAAAGTGAAAAGATTCCTTCTGCAAAATATCCTCTCATGTATCTTGACTTTTTGAACAACCTCAGCCTCAACAGTTTCATCATAGACTTCCACAAACTGAGGAGCGCGATGTCTCCAACAAGGCAAGCAGCTCACCAAGATGCAGATTCAACAAACGCTTTTCCCTCTCCCTCAAAAACTCAACACAATGGATAACATTGCTTCCTAAGGAGGGAGGATTGATCTAGGTAGATATCAGTGGGCACCCACCTTTTCCAACTGGCTCAAAATAGTTTTCTGGCGATTTTGGCAATTTACTATTTTTAGCAGTTTTTAACTTCCAAGGCCATTTTGAGGGCCCAAATGAAGGTTTTTTGAGATATAGGTTCTCAATTATAGACAAGGGCATAATTGAGCCCCGAAAATTAATTTTCTTAATCATACCTTTCCAACGAGCTATCATATGCCTAAAACGAAGATAGTATGCAAAAGTTATGAACTCGGGAAGTTGATGCACCAACTTACCCAAATGGGGTCCACATGACTGTTGGTGCTTCATCTCCTAGGGTTAGGTTTTTGGATGTCTACGGTTTCTGGAATTCTAGTTTATTGTAAAAAGGACTTCAGAGCCTCTTTGTAATCATCTTCTTTTGAATGTGAGTAGCCGTCACATCTCTTCTCAGAGATAAACTGCCACCATTCTAGCGAGTCTTTCACTCTGTATTTTTACAATCTTTGTACATTTATTTCAGTAATAGAAATTGTGTATTAATGTATCTCTATGTTTATGGTTTCATATCTTATACATTTATGTTATATTATTGGATATCCACGATATGTATGTGCATTTCTTTGTTATATCTCCGCTCCCATTTCGTGTCGAAAATAATCCAGATCAGTGGTATCAGAGCAGGCTGCTCTTGATCGTTTTTCAGTGCATGTCCCCGATGAGGTCCGAGTATAGAAAGTTGGGTCTCAATATTTTCTCTCTTGAATACAATCGCTCTTGCATGCCCAAGAAACACTCTATGGCGGAAGAAAAGAAAAATGACGGAGTAGACGATCCTATAAGTCTGTTGCTTGAGAAAGCTCTCACGCGACAGAGGGATGAAATGATGGAGAATTTTCCCACATCCTTCAACACCTCCCGATAGCATCAGGTGCATATTCATCAAGTGGAAACTTTGGATTCACCTCGCCTTTAAAGGTACAAGTTAATTTTGATATTCCTGTATTTGAAGGACGGATAGATGCAGAAGCCCTAGACAAATGGTTAAATCTGCTAGAAGGTTATTTCTCTGTTCACAATTTTTCCAACAGAGAAAATATCACCTTCACACTCCTTAAATCTCTCCCCCATGTAAAACATCGGTGGGAATCTTACTGGGAGAAAATTTCCACAGAGGAGTCTAAAATATATGGGACCGATCCCACTTGGGATTTTTTTGTGGACACGGTGAAGGAAAAATATTACCCTGTTGGAAACTATGAGGACCAGTACATGATATGGACCACATTGTGGCAAGAGAGGGGCCAAGAAATTCCAAAGTTCACCAATACCTTCCATACCTTGCACACCAAGCTGGGTATCAAAGACTCCGAATGACATTTGGTTCTGAAATACCGTGGGGATCTACACAGATACATCCAAACTAAAATGGATTTTCTGGACATTTCATCACTCAGTGTTGCTTATCGATATGATGTTAAAATCGAGCAAACATTTAAGCACTAGAACAAACGAGAGTTTGGTTATGCAAATCACCAACAACCAAAGTATGACAAAGATGGCCCTAACAAATAGTCTCCTGAAAACTAATCCAAGCAACAGGAAAAGAAAGGTCACGGGAGGACAAAGAAGGACACCAGAAAATGGTGCAATTTCCAAAAAAGCCCTTGGCACAACACCAATGAATGTCCCTCAAAACATTCATTGGTAGCCGAGATCAAAGATAAGGAGATGAATCCTGATTCAAAATATCATTATGAAAATACTAGTAAAGGACAGATCATTGACGCATACCCCACTGCTATTGTCACGACTGCATAAGTTCAACCAGAAGAACCAACGGATCCTGAAGAGGGGGAGTGCCTTTTTCATTCACATATGTGGGTGAAGGAGACCCCGTTGCATTTTATTGTTGATAGCGAAAGCCAGAAGAACCTCATCTTAGCAAAGGTCGTCAAATAGTTGGTATTATCTACAACACCACACCCACAACCATACATCATCGAGTGGTTTCTCCAAGGACGATATAGTCATATCACCCAACAATGTTGATTGTTATATGGCATACAACCCTTCAAGGATGAGGTATTATGTGATGTTTCCCCACTGGATGTCTGTGATGTTCTCTTGGGCCAACCATATATGTGGAAGCGCCATGTTGTTTATGAGTCTCGACCCCGTAGTGTCATTGTTACTTTGGGGGGTCATCTCTACAGAATAATAGAGGTATTTTTGACTACTTTTCCACCTAAAAAGTGTCGCAAGGTAGTATCTCATACTACAAAATTCAGTTTTCTCACAATCTGTTTAAAAGGGGAACAGAAGGACACTGCAAGCACTACAGCCTCGCCCCAAGAACCTTTTATCCAATAGAAGCAAGTCGACAATGTTGCAGAAAAGTGAAAAGATTCCTTCTGCACACAGTCCTCTCATGTAGCTCAACTTTTTGAATAGCTTCAGCCTCAACAGGTTCATGACAAACTTCCACAAATTGAGCAGCGTGATGTCTCCAACAAGGCAAGCATCTCACCAAGATGCAGATTCAACAAATGCTTTTCCCTCTCCACCGGGAACTCAAAGAAATGGAGACAATTTCTTCAAAAGGGGGAGGATTGATCTAGGTGGATATCGGTGGGCACCCATCTTTTTCGACTGGCTCAAAATAGTTTTCTGGCAATTTTGGAAATTTACTATTTTTAGCAGTTTTTAACTTCTAGGGCCATTTTGAGGGCCCAAATGAAGGTTTTTCGAGATATAAGTTCTCAATGATAGTTGAAGGAATGATTGAGCCCCCAAAATTAATCTCCTCCTTCCCAACGAGCTATCATACACCTAAAATGGAGATCGTATGCAAAAGTTACGACCTCGGGAAGTTGATGCACCAACTTACCCAAACGAAGCCCACATGACTTTTGGTGCTTCATATCCTAGGGTCAGGTTTTTGGATGACTGGGATTTTTGGAATTCTGGTTTATTGTAAAAATGCCTTCAAAGCCTCATTGTAATCATCTTATTGTGAATACGAGTAGCCGTCACATCTCTTCTCAAAGATATGTTGCCACCATTCTAGCGAGTCTTTCACTCTGTATTTTTACATTCTCGGTACATTTTTTTCATTAATAGAAATTGTGTATTACTTTATCATTGTGTTTATGGTTGCATGTATGATACATTTATGTTATATTATTGGATATGCATGATATCTCTTTTAATTTCTTTATTATATCTCCTCTCTCATTTTGTGCCAAAAATAATCTGGATCAGTGGTATCAGAGCAGGCTGCTCTTGATCGTTTGTCAGTGCATGTCCCCGACGAGGTCCGAGTATAGAAAGTTAGGTCTCAAGATTGTCTCTCCTAAAGACAATCCCTCTCTCATGCTGAAGAAACCCTCCATGGTGGAAGAAAATAAAAATGACAGAGAAGACGATCCTATAAGTTTTTTGCTTGAGCAAGCTCTCATGCGACAGGGGGACGAAATGATGGAGAATTTTTCCCAGATCCTTCAATGCCTCCTCATAGCATCAGGCACATCTTCATCAAGTGACAAATTTGGAGGCACCTCGCCTTTCAAGGTACAAATTAATTTTGATATTCTTGTATTTGAAGGACATATAGATGCAGAATCCCTAGGCAAATGGTTAAATCTGCTAGAAGGTTATTTCTCTGTTCACAATTTTTTCGACAGAGAAAAGATCACCTTCGCAATCCTTAAATCTCTCCCCCATGTCAAACATTGCTGGAAAAATTACTAGGAGCAAAGTTCCATAGAGGATTCTGGAATATATGGGGTCAAGCCCACTTGGGATTTTTTTGTAGACGTGGTTAAGGAACAATATTACCCTATTGGAAACTATGAAGACCAGTACATGATATGGACCACACTGTGTCAAGAGAGGGGAAAAGAAGTTCTGTAGTTCACCAATACCTTCCATACCTTGCACACCAAGATGGGTATCAAAGACTCTGAATGACATTTGGTTCTGAAATACCGTGGGGCTCTACATAGATACATCCAAACTGAAATGGATTTTATGGGCATCTCATCACTAGGTGTTGCTTATCGATATGTTGTTAAAATCGAGCAAAAATTTAAGCACCAGAACAAATGAGAGTTTGGTTCTGCAAATCATCAACAACCAAAGTATGACAAAGACGGCCTTAACAAACAGTCTCTTGAAAACCAGTCCAAGCAATAAGAAAAGAAGGGTCACGGGAAGACAAAGAAGAACACTAGAAAATGGTTCGATTTCCACAAAATCCCCTGGAACAACACTGATGAATGTCGCTCAAAATAGTCATTGGTGGTTGAGATCAAAGACAAGGAGCCAAACCCTTATATAGAATCTGATTATGAAAATAATGGTAAAGGACAGATCATTGACACAGACCCCACTGCTATTGTCATGACTGCAACAATTCAACCAGAAGAACCAATAGATCCTGAAGAGGGGGAGCACCTTTTTCATTCACAGATGTGGGTGAAGGGGACCCCGTTGCATTTTATTGTTGATATCGGATTCCAGAAGAAACTCATCTCAGTAGAGGTCATCAAATAGTTGGGATTGTCTACAACACCACACCCGCATCCATACAACATCAGGTGACTTCGCCAAGGATGATATCTTTGTGTCAGCCAACAATGTGGATTGTCATATGGCATCCAACCCTTCAAGGATGAGGTATTATGTGATGTTTCCCCACTGGATGTCTGTGATGTTCTCGTGGGCCAACCATATATGTGGAAGCGCCATGTTTTTTATGAGTCTCAACCCCGTAGTTTCATTGTTACTTTGGGGGGTCAACTCTACAGGATACCAGAGGTAGTTTTGACTATTGTTCCACCTAAAAAGTGTCACAAGGTAGTATCTCATACTACAAAATTTATCTTCCTCACAATCTGTTCAAAAGGGGAACATAAGGACACTACAACCACTACAGCCTCACCCCAAGCACCTTCTATCCAATAGAAGCAGGTCGACAAGGTTGTAGAAAAGTGAAAAGATTCCTTCTGCACACATTCCTCTCATGTAGCTTGACTTTTTGAACAACCTCAACCTCAACAGATTCATGACAGACTTCCACAAACTAAGCAGTGTGACATCTCCAACAAGGCAAGAAGCTCACCAAGATGCAGATTCAACAAACGATTTTCCCTCTCCCCCAGAAACTAAACGTAATGGATACCATTTCTTCCTAAAGAGGGAGGATTGATCCAGGTGAATATCGATGGGCACCCACCTTTTCTAACTGGCTCAAAACAGTTTTCTGACAATTTTGGCAATTTACTATTTTTACCAATTTTTAACTTCTGGGGCCATTTTGAGGGCCCAAATGAAGATTTTTCGAGATATAAGTTCTCAATGATAGTATAAGGCATGATTGATCCCCCAAAATGAATATCCTCAATGATACCTTTCCAAAGATCTATCATACGCCTATAACGGAGATTGTATGCAAAAGTTACGACCCCGGGAAGTTGATGCACCAACTTACCCAAACGGGGCCCACATGACTTTTGGTGCTTCATCTCCTAGGGTTAGGTTTTTGAATGTCTATGGTTTTTTGCATTCCATTTTATTGTAAAAAGGCCTTCATAGCCTCATTGTAATCATATTCTTGCGAATGCGAGTAGACGTCACATCTCTTCTCAGGGATAAGATGCCACCATTCTAGCAAGTCTTTCACTCTGTATTTTTACAGTCTTTGTACATTTATTTCATTAATATAAATCATGTATTATTGTATTACTGTATCTTTGTGTTTATGGTTGAATCTCTGATACATTTATGTTATATAATTGGATATCCACGATATCTCTGTGCATTTCTTTATTATATCTCCACTCTCATTTCATGCCTAAAATAATCAAGATCAGTGGTACCAGAGCAGACTGATCTTGATCATTTTTCAGTGGATGTCCCCGACGATATTTGAGTATAACAAGTTGGGTCTCGAGCTTATCTCTCTTGAAGAAGACAATCACTCTTGCATGCCCAAGAAACCCTCCATGGCGGAAGAAAAGAAAAATGATGGAGCAGACGATCCTATAAGTCTATTGCTTGAGCAAGCTCTCATGTGACAGAGGGATGAAATGATAGAGAATTTTTCCCACATCCTTCAATGCCTCCCGATAGCATCAGGTGCATCTTCATCAAGCGGCACTTTGGAGGAACCTTGCCTTTCAAGGTACAAGTTAATTTTGATATTCCTGTATTTGAAGGACAAATAGATGTAGAAGCCCTAGACAAATGGTTAAATCTGCTAGAAGGTTATTTCTCTATTCACAATTTTTCCGACAGAGAAAAAATCACCTTATCACTCCTTAAATATCTCCCCCATGTCAAACATTGGTGGGAAACTTACTAGGAGAAAAGTTCCACAGAGGAATCTAGAATATATGGGGTCAAGCCCACTTGGGAATTTTTTGTGGACACAGTAAATGAACAATATTACCCTGTTGGAAAATATGAGGACCAATACATGATATGGACCACGTTGTGGAAAGAGAGGGGCCAAGCAGTTCTGAAGTTCACCAATACCTTCCATACCTTGTACACCAAGCTAGGTATCAAAGAATACGAATGACATTTGGTTCTGAAATACCGTGGGTTTCTACACAGATACATCCAAACTGAAATGGATTTTTCTGGACATCTCATCACTTGGTGTTGCTTATCGATATGTTGTTAAAATCAAGAAAAAATTTAAGCACCAGAACAAATGAGAGTTCAATTCTGCAAATCACCAACAACCAAAGTATGACAAATATGTTACTAACAAATAGTCTCCTGAAAACCAGTCCAAACAACAAAAAAAGAAGGGTCATGGGAAGACAAAGAAGGACACCGAAAAATGGTGTGATTTCCACAAAATCCCCTAGCACAACACCGATGAATTTTTCTCAAAATAGTCATTGGTGGTCGAGATCAAAGACAAGGAGACGAACCTTGATTTTGAATCTGATTCTGAAAATACTGGTAAAGGACAGATCATTGACGCAGACCCCACTGCTATTGTTGCAACTGCAGCAATTCAACCAGAAGAACCAATAGATCCCCCCCCCCTGGGGAGAGCCTTTTTCATTCACAGATGTGGGTGAAGGGGACCCCATTTCATTTTAATGTTGATAGCGGAAGCCATAAGAACCTCATCTCAGTAGAGGTCGGTAAACAATTGGGATTGTCTACAACACCACACCCGCATCCATATAGCATCGGGTGGTTTCGCCAAGGACGAGATCTTCGTGTCAGCTAGCAATGACGATTGTCATATGGCATTCAACTCTTCAAGGATGAGGTACTATGTGATGTTGCCCCACTAGATGTATGTGATGTTCTCTTGGGCCAACCATATATGTGGAAGCATCATTTGTTTATGAGTCTCGACCCTGTAGTGTCATTGTTACTTTGTGGGGTCATCTCTATAGAATACCAAAGGTAGTTCCAACTACTGTTCCACCTAAAAATTGTCGCAAGGTAGTATCTCATACTGCAAAATTCATCTTCCTCAAAATCTATTCAAAAGGGGAACAGAAGGACACTGCAACCACTACATGCTCACCCCAAGCACCTTCTATCCAATAGAAGAAGGTCGATAAGGTTGCATAAAAGTGAAAAGATTCCTTCTACACATAGTCCTCTCTTGTAGCTCAACTTGTTGAATAGCGTCAGCCTCAACAGGTTCATGACAGACTTCCACAAACTGAGCAATGCGACATCTCCAAAAAGGCAAGCAACTCACCAAGATGCAGATTCAACAAACACTTTTACCTCTCCCCTGGGAACTCAATGCAATGGAGACCATTTCTTTCTAAGGAAGGAGGATTGATCTATGCAGATATCGGTGGGCACCCACCTTTTTTGACTAGCTCAAAACATTTTTCTAACAATTTTGGCAATTTACTATTTTTAGCACTTTTTAAATTCCAGGGCCATTTTGAGGGATACTCGAATGCATGATTGAGCCCCAAAAATGAATCTCCTTGATGATACCTTTCCAACAAGCTATCATTTGCGTAAAACGAAGATCGTATCCAAAAGTTACAACCCAAGAAGTTGATGCACAAACTTACCCAAATGAGGCCCACATGACTTTTGGCACTTCATCTCCCAGGGTTAGTTTTTTGGATGTATACGGTTTTTGGAATTCTATTTTACTGTAAAAAGGCCTTCAGAGCCTCATTTTAATCATCTTCTAGTGAATGCAAGTATCCTCCACATCTCTTCTTAGAGATAAGCTACCACCATTCTAGCGAGTCTTTCACTCTGTATTTTTACAGTCTCTGTACATTTATTTCATTAATAGAAATCGTGTATTACTATATCTTTGTGTTTATGGTTTCATCTATGATACATTTATCTTATATTATTGGATATCCATGATATCTCTGTGCATTTCTTTATTATATCTCCGCTCTCATTTTGTGCCGAAAATAATCCGGATCAGTGGTATCAGAGCAGGCTACTCTTGATCATTTTTTAGTGCATGTCCCTGATCAGGTCCGAGTATATCAAGTTAGGTCTCAAGCTTGTCTCTCTTGAAGACAATCTCTCTCGCACGCCCAAGAAACCCAAAATGGCAGGAGAAAATAAAAACTATGGAGCAGATGATACAATAAGTCTATTGCTTGAGAAAGCTCTCACGCGACAGAGGGACGAAATGATGGAGAAATTTTCCCACATCCTTCAATGCCTCCTGATAGCATTAGGAACATCTTCATCAAGCATACATTTTGGAGGCACCTTACCTTTCAAGGTACAAGTTAATTTTGATATTCCTGTATTTGAAGGACAGATAGATGCAGAAGCCCTAAACAAATGGTTAAATTTGCTAGAAGGTTATTTCTCTCTTCACAATTTTTCCGACAGAAAAAATATCACCTTTGCACTCCTTAAATCTCTCCCCCATGTCAAACATTGCTGGGAAACTTACTTGGAGAAAATTTCCACAGAGGATTCTGGAATATATGGATCAAAGCCCACTTGGGATTTTTTTGTGGACGCGGTAAAGGAACAATATTACCCCATTGGAAACTATGAGGACCAGCATATGATATGGATGACACTATGGCAATAGAGGGGCCAAGCAGTTCTGGAGTCCACCAATACCTTCCATACCTTGCACAGTAAGCTGGGTATCAAAGACTCTGAACAAAATTTGGTTCTAAAATACCGTGGGGCTCTACACAGATACATCCAAACTGAAATGGATTTTCTGGACATCTCATCACTCAGTGTTTCTTATCGACATGTTGTTAAAATTGAGCAAAAATTTAAGCACCAGAACAAATGAGAGTTTGGTTCTGCAAATCACCAACAACCAAAGTATGACAAAGACGACCCTAATAAACAATCTCCCAAAAACCAGTCCAAACAACAGGAAAAGAAGGGTCACATGAAGACAAAGAAGGACACCAGAAAATGGTGTGATTTCAACAAAATACCTTGGCACAACACTGATGAATTTCACTCAAAATAGTCATTGGTGGCTGAGATCAAAGATAAGAAACCAAGACATGATTCAAAATCCGATTCTAAAAATATTGGTAAAGGACAGATCATTGATGCAGACCCCACTGCTATTGTCGCGACCGCAACAATTCAACCAGAAGAAACAACAGATCCTGAAGATGGGGAGTGCATTTTTCATTCAAAAATGTGGGTGAAGGGGAGCCCAATTCATTTTATTTTTCATAGCGAAAGCCAAAATAACCTCATCTCAGCAGAGGTCCTCAAATAGTTGGGATTGTCTACTACACCACACCCGCAGCCATACAGCATCAGGTGGCTTCTCCAATGATGAGATCTTCGTGTTAGCCAGCAATGTCGATTTTTATATGGCATCCAACCCTTCAAGGATGAGGTATTATGTGATGCTTCCCCACTAGATGTCTATGATGTTCTCTTGGGCCAAACATATATATGGAAGCACCATGTTGTTTATGAGTCTCGACCACATAGTGTCATTGTTACTTTGGGGAGTCATCTCTACAGGATACCACAGGTAGTTCCAACTACTGTTCCACCTAAAACATGTCGCAAGGTAGTATCTCATACTGCAAAATTCAACTTCCTCACAATCTGTTCAAAAGGGGAACACAATGGCACTGCAACCACTACAGCCTCGCCCAAGCACCTTCTATCCAAAAAAAGAAGGTCAACAAGGTTGCATAAAAGTGCAAAGATTACTTCTGCACATAGTCCTCTCATGTAGCTTGAATTTTTGAATAGCCTCAGCCTCAACAGGTTCATGGCAGACTTCCACAAACTGAGCAGCGCGACATATCCAACAAGGAAAGCAGCTCGCCAAGATGCATATTCAACAAATGATTTTCCCTCTCCCCCGGGAACTCAACGCAATGGATACCATTGCTTCCTAAGGAGGGAGGATTGATCCAGGTGGATATCGATGGGCACCCACCTTTTCCATCTGGCTCAAAACAGTTTTCTGGCAATTTTGGCAAGTTACTATTTTTAGTAGTTTTTAACTTCCAGGGCCATTTTGAGGGCCCAAATGAATTTTTTTCGAGATCTGGGTTCTCAATGATAGCTAAAGGAATTATTGAGCCCCCAAAATTAATCTCCTCAATGATACCCTTCCAATGAGCTATCATAAACCTATAACAGAGATTGTATGCAAAAGTTAGGACCCCAGGAAGTTGATGCACCAACTTACCCAAACGGGGCCCACATGACTTTTGGCGCTTCATCTCCTAGGGTTAGGTTTTTGGATGTCTACGGTTTTTTGCATTCTAGTTTATTTTAAAATGGCCTTCAGATCCTCATTGTAATCATCTTCTTGTGAATGCAAGTAGCTGTCACATCTCTTCTCAGAGACAAGACACCACCATTCTAGCGAGTCTTTCACTCTATATTTTTACAGTCTCTGTACATTTATTTCATTAATAGAAATTGTGTATTATTGTATCTCTATGTTTATGGTTCAGTATCTGATACATTTATTTTATATTATTGGATATCCATGATATCTCTGTGCATTTCTTTATTATATCTCCTCTCTCATTTCATGCCGAAAATAATCTGGATCAGTGGTATCAGGGCGGGCTGCTCTTGATCATTTTTCAGTGCATGTCCCTGATGAGGTCTGAGTATATAAAGTTGGGTCTCAAGCTTGTCTCTCTTCAAGACAATCTCTCTTGTATGCCCAATAAACCCTCCATGGTGGAAGAAAAGAAAAATGGCAAAGCAGACGATCCTATAATTATGTTGCTTGAGAAATATCTCACGCGACAGAGGGAGAAAATGATGGAGAATTTTTCCCACATCCTTCAATGCCTCCAGATAGAATCAGGCGCATCTTCATCAAGCGGCCACTTTGGAGGAACCTCGCCTTTCAAGGTACAAGATAATTTTGATATTTCTGTATTTGAAGGATAAATAGATGCGGAAGCCCTAGACAAATGGTTAAATATGCTAGAAGGTTATTTCTCAGTTCGCAATTTTTCCGACAGAGAAAATATCACCTTCACACTCCTTAAATATCTCCCCCATGTCAAACATTGTTGAGAAACTTACTGGGAGAAAATTTTCATAAAGGAGTCTAGAATGTATGGGGTCGAGCCCACTTGGGATTTTTTTGTGGATGCGGTAAAGAAAAAATATTATCCTGTTGGAAACTATGAGGGAGCAAGAGAGGAGCCAAGCAGTTCCAGAGTTCACCAATACCCTCCATGCCTCACACACCAAGATATGTATCAAAGACTCAGAACAAAATTTGGTTCTAAAATATCGTGGGGCTCTACACAGATACATCCAAACTGAAATGGATTTTCTCGACATCTCATCACTCGATGTTGCTTATCGATACATTGTTAAAATCGAGAAAAAATTTAAGCACCAGAAAAAATGAGAGTTCAGTTTTGCAAATCTAAAACAACGAAAGTATAGCAAAGATGTCCCTAACAAACGGTCTCCCAAAAACCAGTCCAAGCAATAGGAAAAGAAGGGTCACGGGAAGACAAAGAAGGACACCAAAAAATGGTGCGATTTCCACAAAAGCCTCTGGCACAACATCGATGAATGTTACTCAAAATAGTCATTAGTGTCCAAGATCAAAGACAAGGAGATGAACCCTAATTCAGAATCTGATTATGAAAATACTGGTAAAGGACATATCATTGACACAGACCCCACCGCTATTGTTGCAACCATAACAATTCAACCAGAAGAACCAACAGATCCTGAAGAGGGGGAACACCTTTTTCATTCACAAATGTGGTTGAAGGGAACCCCGTTGCATTTTATTGTTGATAGTGGAAGCCAGAAGAACCTCATCTCAACAGAGGTTGTCAAACAATTGGGATTGTCTAAAACAACACACTCGCAACCATACAACATCGGGTGGCTTTGCCAAGGATGAGATCTTCGTGTTAGCCATCAATGTCAATTTTGATATGGCATCTAACCCTTCAAGGATGAGGTATTATGTGATGTTGCCCCATTGGATGTATGTGATGTTCTCTTAGGCCAACCATATATGTGGAAGCACCATGTTGTTTATGAGTCTCGACCCTGTAGTGTCATTGTTACTTTGGGGGATCATCTCTACAGAATACCAGAGCTAGTTCTGACTACTTTTCCACCTAAAAAGTGTCGCAAGGTAGTATCTCATACTACAAAATTTAGCTTCCTCACAATCTGTTCAAAAGGGGAACTGAAGGACACTTCAACCACTACAACCTCGCCCCAAGCACCTTCTATCCAACAGAAGCAAGTCGACAAGGTTGCAGAAAAGTGAAAATATTCCTTCTGCACACAATCCTCTCATGTAGCTTGACTTGTTGAACAACCTCATCTTCAACAGGTTCATGATAGACTTTCACAAACTGAGCACCGCGATGTCTCCAACAAGGAAAGTAGCTCACCAAGATGCAAATTCAACAAATGCTTTTTCCTCTCCTCTGGGAACTCAATGCAATGGATACCATTGATTCCTAAGGAGGGAGCATTGATCCAGATAGATATCGGTGGGCACCCACCTTTTCCGACTGGCTCAAAACAGTTTTCTGGCAATTTTGGCAATTTACTATTTTTAGTAGGTTTTAACTTCCGGGACCATTTTGAGGGCCCAAATTGTTAAGAACCAAATACCAATATAGCATAGAAAAAACTTAGAAAAATTACTCAACGCCTTGTAAAAGAGATAATTTCAGATAATAAGCCTCTTCGAGGGGGAAACCTCCTATTACCCCACTTAAATGTTCAAGTACAAGATGATTCAAAATGAAAATGTCTCCTTGGTATATATAGGATACTAGGAGGTATAATTACAACTAATGGCCTAAAGCTGACATAAATAAAATAACATTACTAATATGATATGCCCCAATTAAGGGGTAATGAGCCAATATTAGGGCTTAACATGCCCCTCCC
>JASDQU011029982.1:4374-14853 GCA_032191745.1 Picea mariana | reverse complement strand
TCGTAAATCCAATTTCAAGAAAATCTTTGCCCCACCTACTTGATTCAACATATCATTTATCCTAGGTAAGGGGTACTTATTCTTAATAGTCATCTTGTTTAACTATCTGTAATCAATGCATAATCTCAGAGTTCCATCTTTCTTTTTCACAAAGAGGACTAGTGCTCCCCACATGGTGAAACACTCGGTTTGATATATTCTTTTTCCAATAATTCCTGTAGTTGAATTTTTAGCTCTGTTAATTCCAATAACTCATTCGGTAAGGTGCTTTCGAGATAGGGGCTGAACCAGGTAGTAGGTTGATGGAAAAGTCTATCTCCCTCTATGGGGGTAATTTAGGTATCTCATCAACAAACACATCTTTGAAATCATGTAACATGACAAAATCCTCCAAGTTGAGTTTATTTTATTTTTCTAACAGGTTTGTTACTTGGATGGCATAAACTTGAAAACCATTTCTCATGCATTTCTTGAATTGCATTGTTGAAATCTGTCTAATTGATACTAGTTTTTGTATACCTTGAACTGTCCTAGTAGTGTCATTTTCGTCTTTATACTTAAGTTGTTTTTCATAACAATATAACACTGCTTTATGCCTTTCTAACCAATTCGTTCCGATAATTACATCATAAGATCCTAAGGGTAGAATGTTTGGGTTTTTATTTATGTTTTGACCACCTAAACTGAACTCACAAACAAAAATAAAGTTGAAAATTTTTCTTTTCATTCCTGTTGCTAATTGTACCAGCCATAATTCTGCGTGTCTTGTTTTCTTAAGTTTATTTGACTCCACTATACCAAGAGTGATATAACTTAATGTAGCTTGAGGATCAATTAAAACATAAATTCAAGTGTTATTGATTTTACCTTCAATTTCCACCACAGAGGATTGGTGGTCAGCTTGCCGGCCATCCACAGTTGCATTGATACGATGTAAGCTTCTGCCTACATCCCCTACTGTAGAGGCTTCCTGTAAATTGTGAACAATAATTATGTTTGCTGCAATCAATCATGGAAAGTTCCTCCTTAGATTAGGTTATCCACATTCCCAGCATTTTAACGGTTCACAGGGGCTGTCTCCAAACTTCTTTGTTTCCATAGTTATTGGTTTACCGCCTCCTTGCGTGTTTGGATTATTGGAATGAAAATATTTCCTTGGAATTTTTTTTTCTGCGTTTTGGTAAGGAGTTGGCTAGTATCCCTTCCTCCGTTGGTTCATTCGGTCTTGTTTCTTGTCTTTCCAAGCCTTGGGAAATTATGCCTACTGTTTATATTGGTCGTAACACATTTGGGGTTTCCCGAATACTTCACTCAAGGACTTGGGATTATCAAATTCGATTCTGGCCTTGTAGGACCGTGGTAAAAATCTTATGAACTGCTGGATTTTGACTTTATCCTCACAGATATAAGGTACGAACCTTAGTAATTCCAAGAATTTGTTTATCAGATCTTCCATAGCCATTTGACCAAGTCGTAACTCATAAAATTCTTTGGTTTTTCTTTCATAGTAACTTTTAGATATGTACTATTTCTTAAAGTATTTCTTAAAGTCTGAACATTCCATTTGTTTCTCCTTTAGGACCTTGGCCAATATCAGATCTTGCCACCAAATGATGGCTTTTCCTTTCAGATTATAGATGGCCATTTTGACCTTCATATTGCTGGAATAGTTGTATATCTGGAAATACTTCTTGATGTCTAATAACCATGCTTCAACTTCCTCCCCTGTTCTAGATTCTCCATCAAAGGTAGATGGTTTGATTTTCTTAAATTCTCCCTCAAGGTGATCCACCTGTTTACTTTTTCTGTCTGTTTTTGTTTTATCTTTAGCTGAAGGTGTACCTTCAGATGAGCTATCCCCTTTTTCTGCTTCATGACCAGAATTTTTGGAGGCCCTTTTACTGACCTCTTCTTCATGGTTATCATCCTTTGGGATTTTGTTTGTCAGTATACTACGCAACATGACTTCAATTATTTCTTGTTGTTCATGTTGTGCCTTCTTCAGTTTCTCATTGTCTGCTTTGAAAACCTGCAGCTCAATAATGAGATTCCTCATCATTTCCAAAACTCCAGTAGGTGAGATTTCATCACTATTATGTCTCGAATCTTCAGGAGGTCTTTGTTCAGGATTCCCCTCAAGTCTGATTTCTGCATCATCCTGGGATGCCATGATTAACACAAAATAGAAAAGAGTTTTCTGTTTGTAACAATAATGGTTTGTTAGTTTTACATAGACAAAAATATGTGCTAAATACTTAATTTGGCCCTGTTCAAGGTCCAAGTGTTGTAACCTTTGCTCTGATACCATATGTAATGTACCTCAAATTTGTCATAATTTTTTTTTTCTCAAGGACATTAATTCTCCAATTTCTTAAACCGATGGCAATAAAAGAAAGTACCCCTTTATATCCATTGTTAAACTATGATAAGTTTTCTTAGGTTTTGATTGTCAATGATGAAATTACTACCCAAATTTTCACATATTGAACAGAGTTCCTAAGTGGTCAAAATCCACATTCTAACATTTCCTTTTTGTTCTAAAGTTATTCTAACGTTCATATATATATATATATATATAGACACACATTATATTATGCTTATAACTATAATAGGTTTAGGACTTATGGTCCTAAACTCTCCTCTAATAACATACTTTTATAATTGCGTGCAAAGTTAAACTCAAATGACTATACGATGAAACTCATGTACCATACATAACGTATTGGGGCCGGGGTTATACACATTGGCGAAGTGTTGATGGATAACATAAGATTTTGGACATTTTCTTTCAAGGCCAAGTTCATCAAAAATCATTCCCGGTAATTTAATGATTGTTAAAGATCATTCAGTCACAAATCAACATAAAGGTTTTTTTGGTTAATAAAACCCTATGCTAACAATTCATTTAACTCTACCTGACCTAAACAATGTCTAAACTAAATGATGTACTAACTGGACTAATAGTAATTAGAGTTAACAGTTTCCATATGGTCGAGATATGAGGGAAACTACCCTTTACTTTATATCCAATTTAATGTGAAATGAAAAGATTGTTAGACGAGAGTCAAGCCTCTGAACCACCATTAATAAAGGCCTTATATATGAAAATAATTAGGGCTATCACCTGAACCTTCGTCCAATATGGACACAACAACTCTGCTCCATCACATGGCCAGAAACTTCTTTCGTACCATGAACATTCACTCCTTCTTGGTATGAGTTCTTTAGGGTTTTAGTAGTTTTACTTTTGTCATTTGCAAAAATTAGTTCTGAGTTTTAGTTTCTTGGCGAGGGGGAGTGGCGGCTTGGAGAACTTCCATGGAATGTTCTCCCTACTAGTAAGTGGATTCACTGTCATTTTCCTTTATCTTAATCTCCTGGAAGGACTCAACATTATTCTCTCTTGTTTCTGCTTCTAACGAATTCACATAGGTATAGATTTGGTATGGAGTTTACTATTAGGGTTAGATGTCCCCTACATTTCTTCTTTTTTTTTGCACCATTCTTTGGTGTTGAGTCTCTACGAGACTTCACAAGAACTCACACCAAGAAGTCAAATCGATAAGGAAGGTACCCCACCGTAAATTGTATTTATATTCTATCCAAGTTGATGCAATTTCGTTCGATAGGTCTTTTAATAATGTTTCAGTCTTGGTTGGGCATTTTGCATTGAACTTTTACTTGGGGTCCTCCATTTTCCCAACTATTGGATGATTCTTACAACTGTAAATTTCCCTCAGCAAGATCTCTATATTTTCATTTGGCATAGTCATATATAAAAGGATGTTTGGGAATTCTGTGTATCGAATAAATTTGTTATAGGGATATGTTCTGTAACATGCGCTGCTTTGAAATCGGTATTAAATTTTGGGTCATCCTTTTCATTCCAATTATTTAATGTCTGTGTGTGTGTCAAAGACCATTTGAGCCTGGTAAACTCGGAAAGGATGTTTCCTCTATGTTTCTTTTCTTTAATTAAATTTCCTTTCAGTCGGTGCCAACTAGATTTTGATGATATTATTGTCTTGCAAATTTTTACTCAATGTTTGTATTTTGAATAGGTATCCGGCCTTCTCTCGCTACACGAACCCATGTAGTTCAGACTTTACTGTTATTGTCGTTTGTTTATTTCTTTTCCTGAATAGTTTTCAATTTATTTGATTTGGTACATATGCTAATGATGGGACCTTGTGATTGTGAGGGTACCCATCAGGAAGTCTTGGGCTCCTCTTACCCCTTCGGTCTAGAACGTTTTCTCAACCCAACGCAAAAGGGAATGGATACCAGACTTCCAGTTGTAAGTTAAGTGACACTCTGTAATCCTTCATGTCGCTAATCATTTTTATTTTAAGTTATACTTATCTTATCTCTATTGAAATAATACTAATGGTGTTTAAAATCTCATGCAGGATTTCGGCCATGCGAAAGTTGTGGATGCCGACCCTCTCACATGCATAAGAGATACTCAGGTTCCAAATCACCCCTCTCAAGGAGTGCCCTAGGTGGCTAAGGATTGATAGGATTCTAAATTAAAAGGTTATCACCATGGGTGAAGATTTGTTTATTTAAAGGAAATTGATCCTTTAACTATGTAACTTACTTTTACAACAGAGTATAAGGATCGAAAGTTAATACTGTATGTCCGAAAGAATGATATATATTGAACATGACTAAATCATTATTTGAAATAAAAGATTGATTTAGATGGTAATACATACAGATCCTTTTGAATAATAGACATGTTCTTCAAACATTTCTGGAATGAATAACATTGTGAACAATAATTCTATTTTGACCCCTTCGGGTTTATTTTGGATCTTGTAAAGAAATTCGATTGACACTGTATTTATTCCTGTGGATTTAATTTCAAATTTTATTACAGTAGATCTTAGGCATATAAAATGGAAACGTTCTGGATGTATATCCTTTAGTTCTTTTGTTTACTGTCGTAACGTTTTTTATTCCGGAATTGTAAAATGACATTCTGAACTGTTCGTTTTCATTTCCGAACTGTGTTTAATATTTCCTGAACTATTTATTTCACTTCAAAATATCGTTATCTTGACTATCCGAAACTATTTTTTTTCCTTGGCATTACCAGTAATTGATTGAATCTATGCAATAGATAATTAAAAGGGTTTGAGGCTATCAGTGTAGTCATATATTTATACATAAATTATAGATATGTCTCTGTGAATTATATCCATAGGGCTTCCTTTATATAAGAGACCATTCTTTTGGGTATATTATTTGCACAATTGGTTCTACATAACTATTAGAACAATCTACATATTACTATACAATATGTGTGTCTATATATATATATATATATATATATATATATATATTATCTTGATTTTTGGGTTTTAAATGTACATGAATGGAAAACTCAGTTAAGTACTATGGCCCTGTATATTTATTTACAGAAATATAAACACACATATGTATCTATATAATTCGATTCCATTCATGTTATGCACATAGATAGTTTATACAACAAAATACAATTAGTTGGGGGTTCATCCTACGGTTTTTATCTCATCACAACAGTAATATAATGACAATAGTATTCACTTAGCAATAGAATCCAGCATAAATAATCCATTTAGAACTAGTTTTTGAGGCATTCTGTTAGTCCTTAAGTTCAACAATATTCAATCAGATTTTCGTCTATAGCAATACTTCTATTCAGAATTAAATAAATGCATCCTATCAGTTATTAAACCATATAACATTCAACCAAAGAATAGAGTAATATGACTTATATGAATAGTTTTCGAATAATAAATGGAACAACCATGTTCCTCCCAACCTTATAATAGAATAGACAAATCACTTGTCCCGTTCTCCCCCTAGCCTAACCATGAATCCATGAGGGTTAACTCAGAACTTCTCCTCAGCAAGAGTCCTTTAGTTTCAACAAATTCTCCTTGCCTCACACTCAACAATAGTGTTCATAACAGTAAGAGATAAATTCTTTTTCCCCAACACACTAGGCAGTGTCCTGCCTCCTCTCATATGCCATATATGCAAAGTCATTTTTGCCTAGGTATTTTCCCCCCTCGGGAATTTTTGCATCTTTCCAAATCCCTAATTTTTAGGGGCTGCCAATGGCCAAATTCTTGATTTTCCACTTGTAACAATCATCCCTGAGGTAGTTCCAACATGTTCCCCACTCATGGAATCATGGTCAACTAATTTTAACATGGTTGTTCCATTTATCCTTCAACAATAATTATAAAATATTTTGTTTCATACGAGTGTCACAGTCAAATAGTTAGTTGGGTGAAATCAAATCTCTGCCCAACAATCATAATCATCAATTACAATTAACTAAATTCGAAATTGCCATAAATGGCAAAAATTTTCCAATTTCAAATTTACCAAAAATGGAAATAATTTTCCTAAGAAATTTCAAATTCAAAAATAATGTATTTTTGGGGATGTTACAGTATCTTTCTCCTCTCAACCTTCTTATTTGGAAATGGAATGGGTTTGTGATGGAGAAAAAAGGGCAAATTGGGGAATTCTAAGGCAATTCTCACAATAAGGTTGGAAATGCTTGGGGCAAAGAGGGGATGTGAAATGGGTAGAGTTTCACTGTTATTATGATTAGCTTAGGAATGAGACCCCAAAACATCCTTTTATAAGGGAAAGGTATGGTTATTCGGTTGGGTGGCAGGCTATAGGTGGTGGATTAGTTGGGAAACTGCCCAATAGACCCTAATCTCAATGAATTCCTTGCAACTTTTGCAAGTATACACGGGTTGTAATGGTGTAGCTAGCATATGTATGTGGGTTGTAGTGGTGAAAAAAGTGTATGTACATGGGTAGCAGTGGTGTAGGGTGTGTACATCTTCAAAAAATGTTTTTTTAAGAAGAGAAACTCAGTGATGGCTTGGCAAAAATAGCACGTAAGAGGGCCAAAAGCGAGGTATGCAAGTATTGAGAAATTTAGGGTTATAACATATGACCCATAATGTGTGAGGTCAAAAGAGCATATGATGGCCAAAATAAATTAAAAAATCTTCACCAATGTACGAAGCGAGTGAGCCTGGGACCAGAGTTTGGGAGGTGTCATCTCTAAAAATAACAATTGTCTCTCTGAGGTGGGCATACCCATGCTCAGGATGAAATAAATCATGATTGATAAGAAGCTACATTTAATATCCATGTCATATAACTATATAAAGTGTAGCCATGACCAATACATAAAATATCTACATCTCAAAATCAAAGATATACAAGTGTAGTATCCATCTTCAAGAAGCCAATGATGCTTGATGGTTGGAGATGAGGCTTGCAGAGCTCAAGCAACAACTTCAAGATATTGAAAAATTGGGTAGGAGTGTAATGTGAGTGTACAAATTCACTACCTAGAGGTCTTCGACGGCTCGTCGGGAACAAACAAGAGGATCTCAGTGATCAGGCAAAGAACTTCATTGATTTTGAGCAAGGACTTGATTGCACTTTCAGGAGGCTCGACATGAGGTCAAGAGAAAAACTGCAGAATGGCTGACTTAGGATGGGTGAAACTTCCCTTGGACAATAGTACACCAGATGATCCGACTCAGACAACCTGACATTGACATAAGTTCACGATGCAGGAGGCAATGCAAAACTCTACATGTGTTTGGAAGAATAACCAAATGGAGGAGGACATAGCTCTATGTAGCAAGAACAACTTCCTAAGGTCATATTAAATCCCAATGATTGACAATAAACATAAGGATGTGCTTTTTCCAAGGGCAACTCATTGTGCTGCCAAAAAAGAATATATATTTCCCGTCCTCTTTTGGGACATTTTTTATTTTTTTTTCTTTCTCGATATTTTTAAAGAGCTTGAAAAAGAACAAAAGAATGTTATGTTATAAAGGATGAATGAGTGTCGCAAGCATACTATTTCCAAGTGCAAGGGACACACTAATTCTCATAGTAAGGAGAAATGTGCAAGAAAAGGACACTGGGGGAAAATTCCTCCATGGGTCAAGGTGTCAGGTCACAGAGGCAAAGTGCTACAAGGCTTGCATAAAAGGCATGCTTCAAAGGTTCAGTTGAGAGCAACATGGAGCTGACATTAGGACAAATATGTAGAGATGCAAATGCGATTATCAAGACACGATGAAACCCCCTTCAATGTAATTTTAACGAGCCCAGAGAAAGTAAGCTCAGTGGTTTTTTCACGTTTAGAGAGTCTGAAAAAAAACGTAAAAAAAGACTCCACTGGGATACCTTTTTTGAAAATAGTCTAGTCGGTTCGAAAAAGGGGTAAACTTGCACTGAAAATATGTCTATTCAAAACCATTTTAATGAGTGTGACACAGACAATATCACTCGACAATCTTTTCAATTTTAAGGAGTCTTAAAAGAGCTTAACTATGGACTCACAACTTTTTTCTAGACTTAGTCTCCTTAGCCTTAAAAAGTATAAAATTTATTGAGGAGAACTCTCCCGGCAAGACGAATCTCCCGAGGTGTACCTTTTTCCTCCTTAATCTACAATCCGAAAAAAGGGGTAAAATCATGCCAGTAGATGTTCTTTTGTATGAATTAAATGAGTGTGAAGGAACAAGGTTAGTCGACAATATTTTCAATTTTAAGGAGTCTGAAAAGAGCTTAACTATGGACTCCATAGGGTATGTTATTCTGGACCAATTTAACGAGTGTGAAGGAACAAGGTTACTCGACGATATTTTCAATTTTAGGGAGTTTGAAAAGAGCTTAACTATGGACTCTGTGGGGGTTTCTTTTTCGTAAATTTAGTCCCTCAGGCCCGAAAAAGGGTTAAACTTATACCTGAGAATACTCTTGCAGCGAATCGAAGTTCCTAGAGTATACCTTTGTTCATAAAATTGACCATCTGGACTAAAAAAGGGTTAAACTACCACCAGACAGACATGCCTTCAAGATTTATTTTGGCGAGCATGAAGGACAACAAGATCTCTCGACAATATTTTCATGTTTCAAGAGTCTGAAAAGGGCTTAAAGAAGACTCTAGGGGGATAATTTTTTCAAGTAATCCCGACAAGATCACTTGTACCAAGAGGGGGAAGTCAGGGCTCCCATGCCCCCATTAGATAAACCAACAGATCAATTACCGAGAGAATGTCTCGAGTAGGAAAACATGATTGAACAAGTTCCTTAGGATAAAATGCCACATCATTAACCTGTGGCAGGGTAGAGTCTACACGAACACTAGGAACATATAAAGGGGAAGTCTGAACTAACATTGAATTAGGATGGTGATTATCAGATGCCAACTGGTCAATAGTGAAAATGCTTCCATTATGAGGGAAATGCATCACCCGAAAGAGCATAGACACCACAACGTTCATAGCATATACATAATCATGCCCGAGAGGCATATTAAAATATAATGGGCCTTGCAGTGTATGTTCCCCAGTATGGTTGCCAATTTTGCTAGTGGGAAAACCCCCCCTATGGCTACACCAAGATTTACAATGTAGGAAGATCAATAACCATTTAAAAGTCTCCTACTTCTCTAACTACCCCAAACATACCCCAAACTTATGCAAGAAAATTAAAATAAGAAGTATTTGGTAACTGTACCTTGACTCTGCATCCGATGTAGATCCTTTCATGCTTGATATCTTCGCTGACTGAAAGTCTCCTCCCAAAGGCTGGCATTCATTCAAAGACATATAAACATTTCATATATAAATAAGGGTTAGATGTTAGAATAAAAGCACAAAACAAATGCAAACATTTGACACATCATGTTTTGGGATAGGAAAAGTACTTGTTTTATTGATAATACAATGATTACTTACAACCAGTGCTTCTTACTTATCCTTGAACCTATTCCTCCTCTTCACCAAGATCCTAGTGCACCTCCATGTATATTTCTCATCTCAACCTTCTTCTTGGGAAATGGAATGGTTTTGTGATGGAGGAAAAAGGGAAAATTGGGAAATCTGAGGCAATTCTCACAATAAGGCTACAAATGCTTGGGGCAAGGAGGGGATGTGAAACGTGCATAGTTTCATTGTTCTTACTCTTATCTTAGGAATGAGACCCCAAAACCTCCTTTTATATGGGAAAAGGATGGTTATTTGGTTGGGTGATGGGGTATAGGTAGTGGATTAGTTGGAAAACTACCCAATAGCCTGTAATCTCAACGAATTCCTTGCAACTTTTTAATTTTTGCAACTTTTGCAAGTATACGTGGGTTGTAATGGTGTAGATAGCGTACATACATGGGCTGTAGTGGTGCAAAAAGAGTATGTACGCAGGAAATAGTGGTGTAGGGAACACACATCTTTAAAAAATCAGTTTTTAAGAAGAGAAACTTAGTGATGGCTTGGAAAAAATAGCAAGTAAGAGGGCCAAAATCCAGGTATGCATGTATGGAGCAATTTAGGGTTATAACAACTACACAAAGGTTGGAAACTCGTTCTTATGATGACCTTTTGTTCTAGACATGTGCACCAGATATATTCCCTCTTTTCCTTTATCTTA
>JASDQU011029981.1:97573-108265 GCA_032191745.1 Picea mariana | reverse complement strand
CTGAGAAGAGATGTGATGGCTACTCACATTCACAAGAAGATGATTACAATGAGGCTATGAAGGAATTTTTACAATAAACAGGAATGCCAAAAACCCTAGACATCCAAAAACCTAACCCTAGGAGATGAAGCGCCAAAAGTCATGTCGGCCCCATTTGGGTAAGTTAGTACATCAACTTCCTAGGGTCGCAACTTTTGCATACGATCTTCGTTTTAGGCATATGATAGACCGTTGGAAAGGTATCATTGGGGAGATTAATTTTGGGGGATCAATAATTCATTTATATATCATTGAGAATAACTATCTAAAAAAACATTCATTTATTCCCTCAAACTAGCCCCGGAAGTTAAAACTGCTAAAAATAGTAAATTACCAAAATTGTTAGAAAACTATTTTGAGCTAGTTGGAAAAGGTGGGTGGCCACCGATATCCACATGGATCATGGTGGAATATCTCTAGGAGAAAATCAATTCCCATCAAACTCTCTCACCTGGAGAGAGCTTCTCACAGGCCTGACAACCTGTCTCTTCAACCACAAGCTTGACAACCCGCTTCTTCAACCACGGGCCTGACAAATCGCTTCTTCAACCAGATTCAACTCAATTCCAGTAAGGTGAGGACAAAAAAAAGGTTCAATATAGCTTAGGGGATGGAAGCAACCACAATTCGGTAAGGCAAAACATAGTTTTGGCAAGTACAGATATGATGGGCTTCACAAGAAACACAGGTCAGCTTCCCGAGTTACTAGTTTTAGAGGTGTGTCCAATATGTAGGGGTCCACGATGGAGGCAAGGCAAGTTAGGCGAAGGATGGGAGAATGGGGAGTGAACCCCCCCCAATGAGATGAATTTCCAAATTTAACCGCATGCGCCCAGGTCAACACCTATCTTCCTAGAGCTACATGCACTCCATTTAGCTCTTGTTCCCTTTCCCGGGAACTTAGGATAACTGGGTTTATTTTCCCCACTTTAGTATTTTCATTTTCATGAATATATTATAATATTACCTTGGGTTAAGCCTTCTAGATTAGCCCCTCTTTCCTAGCCTCTCAGTCCCATCCCTTTCCCTACCTAGTGGAGCTTAGTCCCCCATCACTCTATCTTCGTGGTCGATCTACATGTAGTGATGTGTAATTTTTATTAATGATCTGCACAATTACATATACAAAATCAGGCTTATGGCCTTAGCATCCTAGGCTCTCTAGCCTAATCATCACATAAGCCTCCTAGCTTATTATAACTCGACTCACCAGCCTAACAAACATGTTTACAATTCATAATCACAATTGGGGCTCTGTCGGTGGATATTACAGATGGCAGTGTCATACCAGTACATGCTCATGGACCTAATAGACCAACTCATAATGAGACCTCCCATCCAACAACTAGTACCTTGAGTTTTGATTTACCTTATGGGACCCCTTTTCTTACTGAGAAGTTCTTTATTTATTTCTTGAGAATCCCTGGGTAAAGAATCTCAGAGGTTTCATTTTGGCTTTTAACTATGGCCAGCTACTTTTATTCCCTGGGCCTTTAGCCCCTTCTTCCCACAAGGCAAGGTGCAACCCTTCCTAGCATGGTAAACCCAATGCTCGAACCAAGGTGGGGGAAGATGAGAGGAATAATGATGGAAAGTGGTAAGTATTGATGGAATGGTAGGTATGGAGGGAATGGACGATGGCCTTTCACATACTTTTGGCCCTTGACCAAGTTTTGGGAAATCCTTGGTCATGTTGACCTATTTTGGACTTCGACAACCTATCAAAGAAGGAGCGCAAGATGAAGCAGATATCATGGAATATCGACCCCTTTTTGGGTCCTTTTTGGGTTTTTGGGAATATGTAATGGGATTGGGATTTCGGCCCATGGGGTTTACCCATGCTTAGGCCTATTTTGTAATGTATAAATAGATGTTTAGGTGATATATGAGATAGTTTTTTATCTATGTGATCAAAGAGCTAGATGCATCTATGTGATGTTGTATGAATGGTTAAGTGCTAGACCTATGTGCTCTATGCAGACTGTGTGAGACTTGCAGAATTAAGTGCAAGTCATTGTAGAAAGATTATAGAAGGCTTAGTGTTGTAACACAAGGAAGAAGAATCTAGTGAGATACACAGATCTTCTGTCTTATGCTGAGTAAGGGTTTTGAGGCTCTGTTCTTGTAATCGATTGACTGAAGACAATAAAGAAGAAGAGTTGGTGGACGTAGCCCCAGGGTGGGGGTGAACCACGTAAATACTATGTTATGATACTTTGTGCCTTGCCTTGATGTGTTCGCATGTTATTTACTAAGTGCTTTGATGTGTTTAGATATATCTACTTATGCTTTGTGCTTATGATATGAGAGAATGTTAGATCTGATCTATATAACTATGCTTAGTTCTTGATCTCCTCGATCCGATCTATTTATCTATGCTAAGTGCTCAAATACTTTAGATCTGGATTAATGCTGCGATGCTTTGTTCTATCTGTGAAGTTGATATTGACTGTGTATTGATGAACTGACGATGCTAAGTGATCTATTAAGTTGTATAATCATAGATCTGTGTCCCAGATAAGGTTGCAGACACTTGAGTACTGCAACCACTCCTGCCTCAACCTCGGGTGAGACTTCATCTGCTTCACAGGTGTTGCCGAAAGGGCCGGTAGTTAGGGTTTTGTTGGTGCGATGTTGTAGCGTTGAACCCTGGGTCTACCCATGTTCCAACAAATGGTTCCATTGTCGGGACTGAAACTGTGATTGTTGGGAACTGAGGTAAAGAAAAGAGAATCTCTATGCATAGATCTATTGCTGAAGTGTGTTATATCAGACCTGAAACTGTGATTGCTGGGAACTCAGAAAGAGGAATCTTTGTGCAAAGACCTGTTCTCAAAATATGAAATCTCTGTGCGTAGATCTGTTGCTCTAGTGTGCAACATTTTATTTGACCTGTGAAGCCTTGTGCCATCAGATCTGAAGAAAAGAGGCTCGATTTGAAGAAACGAAGTAAGATCTGAACACTTTATGCTTTGAGAAAGGTAGAAGTGAGAATTCTAGGTAAGATATGTAAGCCATGTGCTCTAATAAAGGTAAGAACATTTAAAAGTTTTAGATATGGAAACTTTGTGCTCTGTAGAAGTAAGATAAGTGCAAATTTTTGTTTCTAAAGTATGGATCTAGGTATGTTTAATAGATTATGTCCTAGCTTGAAAACTAAGGCACTAATAGATGAAAGAATATTTGATATGAATAGATCTGATCAGAATAGTGAAAGATATGTTATACCTATGCATAGAAAGAATGTTTGGACTAACAAATGGATGTAGGATCCTAGAAAGAATTTGTTGCAGGTTATCTCCTATGATCCTAGCGCGCAGTACATAAAAGGCTGGGGATCATTTAAAAGAAATAGAGGATTAACCCTCTCTTATAGTTGCAGAAGACGGGGACATCTTGCAAAGGAATGGCCTGGAATAAGATTTAGTTGTCTTTGTTGAAAAGCTATGGACCATGAAGTGTTGGATTGACCTAGAATGATTGCTAAGCTTGAAAGAATGAATCCGAAACAAGAAAACCCTAAGGCAGATCCATAAATAGTAGAACCACAGAAAGAATCAAAGAAAGTATTGTTACAGATGAGAGAAACACTAAATGACCGTCGACATGTCAGCTTACCCGAGATCTTCAAAGAAAAAGAATGCATTGAAGTAAGAATATGAGACTTTGACATTGATTGTGTTCTAGATGAAGAGACACAGGTGAATATTATGATATAGATAACTTGGGAAGCCATAGGGAAGCTTGCTATGATCCCTTCATTAGGAGGAATAGGACTATTCAAAGGAAAACTGATAAACCTCTGTGGGAAGCTTTCTCGCATACCTATGAACGCTAATGGAACTTCGACAAAAGAATATTTTGAGATTATTACATTTGTTGAAGACAACGCCCCATTCACCATGTTACTAGGAAAACCTTGGATTGATAGAGATCAAGCCAGAAGAAAGAAAGAAGAATAATTTTTGGAGCAAAAGAAACAAGAGTTAAAGGAGTTCATTATTAGAAGGATCGCACACTTGATTGAAGAACAGGAGAAAAAATCAAAGCTAGTGAACACCAGAGCCCTAGATGTCGAAGCTGCAAGAACATTATAAGCCTCATAGAACACTGAAGTACCTAGCCCAGATAAAGAAAAGATGTTACTTCTGAATCCTAGACAAGAATCTCCATAGTGCGCAGTGACTATGCCAAAAGACGATAAGAATAAGAATGGAAAAAGACTTACCGAGACGAAGCTCACTGGAAAGAAGGTTGGAAAGATAAGTAAGAAGAGGGTTAAGATTGAAAAATTACAGCAGGTTCCAGAGGGAACTTTGCAAAAAGAAAATTTGCAGAATTGGAGCTTCGTCGGGATATCAGAACAGTGACAAATGGCACTTTGCCATGGCAAAGCAATATAGCCGTTGGGAATGATATATCCATTAGTCCGACTGCCTCGAATAGGTAGAAAGGTATTTAAGGCTCGACACCAGACCATTGGACCTCGCCATAATGAACTGAATAAGAGTTAATGAGTCTTCATACCCGTTACGAGCGAACCATTTTCGAGTTCCCTATTTATCTTGTCATGCAACGCACGAAGAATACTTTTTTTAACTGAGAGTTTGAGCCCACAGACTAAGTTGCTATTGCAAAATGATCATCACCTTGTTGTCTTCTATTTCATTGTGGTGTCTGATTTAGTATTGAACCCAATATCATTAATCCCAAGCGTGTATGTCTGAAGAGCTCAACGTAGTTGAATAATCAGTGACATAAGTAGTCCTCGACTTGATGACTGAAAGAGTCATGTCAGAGAGAGGATTGTCTACAAGTGTACAAGAATCGTCGATGAGAGGACTGCCGACCTATCCGTCCACTACTTGAGCCAGACCATCTCGACAATCCAATGAGAAGTGAACTAAACACAGAGAGGATCTCACAAATTCTATGTTGATTTTGAGCATTTTACCCTCCTATCTACCACCTCTGAGTGGCGCAATAAATCGAGACAGTGTGCCCAGAGAATTTGAGTACGCTTTGGTCACTGTGTACCTCCTGAAAAGGATACGTACAGTTCACACAGACTAGGAAAAGATTGCAGCTTTGAAGTTTAGTGACTTCAACCTTGGCAACATGAAGGTCTACAACATGCTCACCCCACATAAATACCTAACTAGAACAAAGGGAAATAATTGAAAGATAGTTCCCCAGTCATGGACTATGAACCTTGCGCAGTCCACACTGGTCAATGTCATGAATATTCCTCACTTTGGAAGGCACCAAGAAGTGAATGCATGCATCAAATTGTTGTTGTCTTGTTACCATGGAAGCTATCTATGGTTAAACCATCGTATAACAGTGGATATGACGTTGATAAATCATATCACCAAGCTTAGCATGAAAGGACTCGACCCATAGGATTTCTATCCTGGAAAATCCATGGACCGCGCTCTCGCCCAAAGGATCAAGGAAACTTACGAAGATGTCGAGAAAGGAATGCAAGGCTACAATATAGCTTCTATCCATAGTGGTGCGGTGTGCCTTGCCTATCAATTGATCGCAGGAAAGTTAGTTCACAAGAACCGACCCACCCAAGTGACTAGTTTTGTAGTCGACCTCGCAGGAAAGTGTGCGGAGGGCCTACAAATGAATTGGGAAAAGTACCTCGTAAACCAACTAGAAATGGACTGCAGGGAAGCACAATATCAAGGATATGAGTTACAATTTGGCTGGCTTCTAATCTTGATCACTTTCATCGCATGGGAGATGCCGAAAGGTGCGACCTTCCCGGACATCGAGCCCTTTGAGCCTCTGGCCATGAAGTTCAATACACTGTGGTATTCCAGTGACATGAACAAGAAATGGCAGTCATATGTTGTGTTCCATACATATTACAACCAGTTGAAGACATCCATCCAGTCCAAGCCTCACATCATGTCGAATACTCTCCACAAGTTTTGGACTTTAATGAAATTCAATGTGGACCGCCTTTTCATTTATATTACAGCACGCACTAACGAGCACAAGAAGTAACTTCAGTCCTAATACAAGCTAACAGAGGAGGACTTAGAAGAGATCACCAAGGACTAGTCGGCAGACCTCCATTCCAACAGAACCTACGGAGATATCCGATATAAACAATCTAGAAGCCGCGCAAGATACACATGGACCAAGCAAGACAAAGAAAATTGACGAGGTTCAAGATTTAGACAGTGCATCTGAGAAGAATGCTTCCATCTCACCAAATCAAGGAGGTGATGGTGGAGAGATAGATGGTGCATAAGTTGAACAAAATAAAGGTGAGGTTACACAACCTAGAGACGAGGAGGACCCATCAAATAAAAGGAAGGTTTCCCCACTAAAACCCTCCTCCCGAAAGAAAGTGAAAGCAACCAAGACAAAATTTAAGACTACCCTCACATCAGATGACTTCGATTTCATTGTAGCATCTTTGAACGACGCTTCGTTGGAGATAGAAGAGAAGCAAGAGTCTAAGCAGTAGGAAATATACAATCAAATTAAGGACGAGCTCCAAGGAGTGCAACAGGCACTTCAATCCATCCGCACAGTTTCCACTGCGCCTCTGCCATTGGAAACACCAGAACTGGGAGATGAGCTAGCTCAACTCCACCGAATTTCTAATTCTGTCGAAGCTCGCCTTCGACGAGCACAGAAAGAAAAAACAAAAGATACCCAGGCTTTAGCACAAGTATAGGGAGACCGTTTATAGCAACGTGGTGCTGCAAAACGAGAAAGGCTTGTTCTCCAAGTGAAGTGGGATGAAGAAAAGGAACAACTACAACAAAGCAAGGAACAATTGCTTGTTGAGTAACTCGAAGTAAAGAAAACGGTCAACATAGCACTTCTCTCTGTGAAAGTTGTATAAGTAAAGACCGAAGAAAGAGTCCCACAACAGGTGGCACAACTTGAATAATTAATTCAACAACTACAACAACGCATAACAGATTTGGAGCTACGCACAGTGCCCGAGACCTCGCAAGACGTAAGAGACCTAAGGGAAGAAAATTCTCATAGAAAATTTGACAGACTAAAATCTCTTGCGATGGAATGCAAGTAGCTAAGTAACCATAGTGCCCACACATATGAGAATCTTGTTGAGAATCTGGAATTTCAGGCACTAGAGTCGCAACTCCAGGAAGCGAAGCAACACATAGACACACTACAGGTGCAATTGAAGGACCTGTCAGCTATAGACAGAATGAAGAGATCTCAAGAGAAACGCACCGCCCAGCAACAGATCCATACGATCCAAAGAAAAGTTATGGAATTCACTCAACGGCTCCAACCAGTACAAGACAAGGCATGCCAATTGTTCACAGAGGTTGAGAACCGAGGAGCAGAGCTAGAACAGGTTGTCATTGCAGCAGAACAATGCCTAGAAGAGCCAGTTAATGATGCAGTGATCCTGGAGTTCATCGAGAAAGAGGCCATAGAAAAGCAGCAGGTCGAAGCAACTCGATCCAAACTCGAAGCATTCGAAGTAGAACTGATCAGAACAGAGTGACTCGGGACGAGTCACAGGTGAGTTTTGGGGGCCTATTGGCCCTTGACCAAGTTTTTGGAAATCCTTGGTCATGTTGACCTATTTTGGACTTTGACGGCCTGTCGAATAAGAAGCACAAGACGAAGTGGAGATCACGGGATCTTGGCCCCTTTCTGGGTCCTTTTTGGGTTTTGGGAATATGTAATGGGATTGGGATGTCGGCCCATGGGTTTTACCCACGCTTAGGCCTATTTTGTAATGTATAAATAGATGTCTAGGCGATATATTAGATAGTTTTTTATCTATGTGATCAAAGAGCTAGATGCATCTATGTGATTTTGTATGAATGGTTAAGTTCTACACCTATGTGCTATGTGCAGACTGTGTGGGACTTGCAGAGTTAAGTGCAAGTCATTGTAGCAAGATTGTAGAAGGTTTAGTGATGTAACGCAAGGAAGAAGGATCTAGCGAGCTGCGTAGATCTTCTGTCCTGTGTGGAGTAAGGGTTTTGAGGCTCTATGCTTGTAACTGATTGACTGAAGACAATAAATAAGAAGAGTTGGTGGATGTAGCCCCAGGGTGGGGGTGAACCATGTAAATACTGTGTTATGCTGCTTTGTGCCTTGCCTTGATGTGTTCACATGTTATTTACTAAGTTCTTTGATGTGTTTAGATAGATCTACTTATGCTTTGTGCTTATGATATGCGAGAATGTTAGATCTGATCTATATAACTATGCTTAGTGCTTTATCTCCTCGATCCGATCTATTTATCTATGCTAAGTGCTCAAATACGTTAGATCTGGATGAATGTTGCAATGCTCTGTTCTATCTGCGAAGTTGATATTGACTGCATATTGATGAACCGATGACACTAAGTGCTCTATTAAGTTGTATAATCACAGATCTGTGTCCCAGCTAAGGTTGCAGACACTTGAGTCCTGCAACCACCCCTACCTCTACCTCGGGTGAGACTTCATCTACTTTGCAGGTGTTTCCAAAAGGGCCGGTAGTTAGGGTTTTGTTGGTGCATTGTTGTAGCATTGAACCCTGGGTCTGCCATTGTGCCAACAATACCCACCCAGTGGCAACTCATCCTAAAGGGGAATCAACTTACTAGGACATCATGTCGCCCTCCCAGGTCTGAACAATTTAAAGAGCATAATTTCCAAGCAAACGTTATGAAATGAAGGAGAATTCAATGCAACATATTCAAGTGCTTCAAAATTGGAGTGACACATACCATGATACCTAGACTCATTACCTCATGGAGAAAGACTTACTATTACTTCAGGACCAGGCTAGTGTGATGGACCCTACTACTGTTGATAGGTGGGTTTCACTGAAGAACAGATGGGCCCTCCAGAGCCATGCTCAAGTCATTTGTCTCTTGAAACTCCATGTCTAGACCTGTGGGCCTCGAGACATGATGACCTTAGTTATCCCTAGGATATGGGATAACATTTGGCTCTAACTCGAGGAAATTTTCTCACCGTAGAGTGCATGAGAACCTCAAAATCTCTGGCATGGATTGTATCTACTAGATATCAACAAATGTATCAGTAATCATTAGGGTTTTGATATCACCCCTCGTTCATATATGATATAGTGTAAAAACATAAGCATGCATATATACAAAATGAAAGAATATAAAATGAAACTACACTACACTAGCATGATATGCAGATGGTATATACAATGGATGCAAATTCCTAACTTACATGTACTTACTTGTGAATTCAAGTCTCTACCCCATGGTGGGGTTTAAGGAGGCGCCCACTAACCGGTAATGGGTGTTTTATTCCTTCCAACGTGGATAAATAGTAGGCATAATTAACCAAATTCATTCTGATTCTTAAAGGTCCAAGCCAAAACTGTGCATTCCCTTTAACATTAGTAGGCTCTCCTTTATTAGTGTCACACATTCATACCGTATCTCCCTATTGATACTCTTTTGTTGCAAGCTTGGTTGCTTCTTGTATAACCCTAGTATATTGTCTTGAGGGAGGAGGGTGTGATTCAACTGTAAGGAATTCTTGTTGGCTTGGTTTGATCAATATGTCATCATCACCTTTCTTTAGTAATTTAATGGTTCCAACTTCTTTGTCCTTATATTTATCTAACAATTGTTGATATTCTTCCCTTTTCATCCATTGTATCGCATCAAGCTCTTCCTCTGAAGTGAAAGGTAAATCCTCCAGAGAAAATATAGGAAGGTTTTCCTTGGTTGGCTCATGTTTTACATTGGTTTCAACATCATTATTAATTTCTTGCACATGGGATTTGGCCATTGGAATATTTGGAAGGCATTCAATTATCCCATTTTTCATAGGAACATTGATGTAGGTGAGGTCCATCTCTAATGTTCCTCCCAACATTGCAGAAAAATTCTTGGACAAAAGAATTCCCCACACATCAGGGGCATCCACCACCACAATATCCATGTGGATCACTCTCTCAGGATATCTACTAAGGTGTACTTCAAGATTCTCAACTACCCCATGAGTGGGTATGGCCCTGGATTCACAACCGCATACATTCCTATAAGGTTGTGTGGCCTTCAAGCATAACTTCTCCATGACTATGTTGGCCCTCGAACAAGTTTTGTGGAAACTTTGGTCATGTTTGACCATTTTTGGGACTTCGACAGGCTGGACAAAGATGGAGCGCCCAAGCGAAGCGGAGATCATGGGATCTCGCCCATTTTGTGAGATTTTTGGGTTTATGTAATAGGTATGGGATGTCATACGATGGCTTTACCCATGCTTAGGTCTCTTTTGTAATGTATAAATAAGTAGCTAGGTTATGTAAGAAAGGATCGATGGATTAGTGCTAATATTAGCTATGTCCAAGAAGATGTGTTAAGGCTTGCAAAGCTAAGTGCAAGTGTTTTGTAAGTGCTCGGTGTAGACATACTATGTAAGGCTTTGTTCTTTGATACAACTCGGGGAAGGAGGATTTGGTGAGGTGCACACAGATCTCCTATCCTATGTGGGGTTGGCGTTCTGGCTTGGTGCATGTAAGAAGATTGGGAGAGACTAATAAGAAGAGAAGAAGATTGGTGGACGTAGCCCCAAACTGGGGTGAACCACGAATATCCTATGTTGACGTGCTTTGTACTATGATGTTAATGTTGTTTATGTATTTAATTTCTTAGTGTAATAA
>JASDQU011029981.1:72271-87949 GCA_032191745.1 Picea mariana | reverse complement strand
CTGATGCTGATGAAGAATACCCTTCTTGTTAATGGGGAGTGTTGAAATAATGTAACTGCAAAGAGCATTCTTATTATTATTTTATTATTGGATTAAATCCCCATTGAGGATTAATCATGTCATTATTATTATTATTGTTATTGGATTAATCCCCATTGAGGATTAATCATGTCGGTAATTGTATAAGGACCAAATCCCCTTTTGCGGATTGGTCATCGAACAATTACAAAGTGCAGAATAAGAATTCGGCCCCAACAGTTATTATGGAAGACCCATAATTAATTAAAGGTGGGTTTACCCACCCAGAGTGAGAGGTTGGCCCTGCCAGTTGTGACCTTTCACACGTGCCAGTCTTGTATAAATGAGAGGCTAGCGCCTCACTTCAAACACACAACTCACTTGATCATTATCTTATGAGGCAAGCTCTAATTACCAGTTGGAGAGAGGAGAAGAAGAGTGGCACATCTCTTGGGGAGGACTTTCTGTATTGGTTTCAGTTATCTCTTGAACATTGTATAAGCTATTTATGATAAGGAAGTTTTTTGCTGGGTTTTCTTCCCCTAGAGGGTTTCCCAGGATAAATGTTATGTCTTTTGTGAATGTGTATTTCTCAGTGATCTTTTTCTTATTATGCACTTATCTAATGAAATGCAAATAACTATAATAATGGCATAAACATTAACAAAACTTGGCAAAGAAGTTATCTGGATCGGGCCCACATTAACTTGGTCACGATATATCAAGATCGAGGGTTGTGAGGCATTGCGAAGATCCAAGTTGCGTGACATATAATTCTACAAGGTGGTCCTGTAATCCAAACCACAGTTTCCCAGGAGGGGTACATGTCAACATGGGGAAAATTGTGGAACGATCAATGGGTTACTCCAAAACCAACGACCCATGTCCTCGCAATTGGAAAAGTATAAAGTTTGATGTGAATTTTCGGTATCTTTTAGTTCAAGCATGGAAACCATAGGCCTCGGTGGACACGTAGTGCCATATCGTGAAGTCCGGAGACTTGGCACTCCAAAAGAAATGGCTTGTGATGGAATGGGAGGAAGAAACCTTGAAGTTCCATTATGTCAAAGTAGAGTGATGCAATGAATTCACCGAGGGGACGTGGAAGTATGCGGAAACTTCTGGTTCGGGAGTTATGGGTTGTGAAAAGTTGGAATCATCTAAAGTCCTGAAGCCTCAAAGCTCAGAAGTCCTGGAACCTTGAAGCCCAAAGTTTCAAAATAAATCCTAGCCATCGGTTGTTGAGAAGTTGTAGACCGTTAATCCACCCCTCTTCACGAGTTCTCCAATTCAACACTCCAAGAGATTATTGTGATGTTCTTTGAAATCCGCTGAATCTCAGAGTACCGAAGCTCCTATCCACCGTAGATCTTAACAGAGAATGTGCATCAAATATCCACCGTCCTCCATAAATTTTCCATTTCAAGGTTCTGTGATGTTTGTGATGTGTGGAAAAGGAAACCTCTGAGGCTCTGGAGCCCCGAATTTTCAAGGCTCCGTATAAGCACCCAACTATTAGCACTTGGTCACAACTATGGTCCCATGCGAATTAAGGGCTGAAGGAAAATGGGGGCTAGTGCCCAAAAAATGTGTTAAATAAGGGAAAAGGGGTTAGGAAGGAAGCATGTGGGTTTCGGCTGGTTCGAACCCACATCAAAAGAATATTGAAGATATGGGAACTTTATGATAGGGTCTGTTGTTCCAGAGTCTGTACTTAAGTCTTGGAAGTACAGTGTCTAGGCATTCAAAAGTGAGTGAGGGATGAAGAAGGAAGAAAAGTCAACCTTCGGCAAGAGAAGCTAGGGATGATTTCTGGGTTGGCATTGTCTAGCTTCCAACTGTTCCTGGATGTTTATATCATGTTCAATCGTTGACCATGAACGTTCAAGTTCAACCTGGGTAGTGGTTGTTTTAAGAATAGTATCAAAAAGATTTAAGGCAATATGTGTTTCATCTAATAGTCTAGGTTCGATATTAGGCTGTCTTGTTACAGGGACAGTCATGGAGGAATAGAATGATAAGAAAATCTCAGGGGAAATTTAGGTGTTGTCTCAATTTCGGTCGTATAAAAGAGAGTTTACGGTTGCAGGAGTGAAAATAGGGTGCAAACCAAAGGCCCTTTCCCGTAACTGAGTTATGTTTTAATAAAGATGTATGAGGTGGGAGAAAGCATTAAGCTGTCTATCATGTAAGGCTCCTATCAAGGGAGAATCTCACTTATAAACAGAAGAAGAAAAATGTAAAGAAATAACCCGATGAAACATAAAATATATATAGAATTCTAAAGTGTTGACTGGTCTTATACCTGCTAATAGTTGGTACAGAGAAAAAACAATGAACAATATAGAAAACCAGAATTCATTCACTATAGTAGAGGTTGTACTAAATTATAGCGAAGCATTCATCAGATACGAATATGAAATGAAATGAAAAATGAGATACAAGGAAACAAACTCATAAAACAGTCGTGACGGAATTGAGAATCTTTGGATTTTCTTTATATCAACTCTCAAGATAGAAAACCTCTATTACAATCGACACAAAAAGGTCTAGCCCCTTGTTCCTTCTTTCTATTGTATATTTATACAGATTTACATATGATGGAATCTTAATCGTTATAGGATTTTCAGTTACAACAAGAAAGAGATCAATCATTTCATTTCCTTATCTCTGTCTTCATTTGGTACCAGAAGCTTGCCCTCTCGCATGCTCGATACAAGTAACACATCTTTCCACTAGTCGAGATATCAACATTGACAGTTCCACTTGACAATTGGCCTCAAAAGAGTAACAATCTCGGGCTAATTGCTGCAACCATTCTTCCATTTGTCTGTCTATGATGTCAATAGCGCACAATTGCACACTTGGTTTAATCATACATTTATCTATTTGAACTATGTCTGCCATAGTTACTTGTGAGATCTCGGCCGAATCTCTTTCTTCTTTTTCATTTAAATCAAGTGAGATTTTTGCTATATTCATTTGACTCAATGCCTCAGCATTACCTTCACTATCAATACCTAACAGATTACCATCTATAGAACCAAAATCCTCTTCTAAGGATTTCGTTACCCTCCTGGCTTGCAACTTACCTTCTGATATACTGTGCTCCCATTCTTTTAATAAAATATTTCCTCTGGTCTGCTTCGAAATGGAAAACCTGGGAGTACTTCCCGATTCCCTATTTTTTGTAGCTATTACAGCCTCTTGAAAAGCGACCTGAGCTGCTCCATCTTCTCTTTCTCTGACAGATAAATTTTCCAAAACTTGATTAACGAGTAAGCAGTTGTCCCGAATTACCTCTACCTTGGCGAGTAAATTTCGTTGGGCTGTAGAAACTTTGCTTCGAATCTCCATCGCCTGGGACTGGAACATCCCAATATTTATAACTTTACTTTTGGCAATTTCCACTCTAGCTTGTAGTTGTTCAATCAAGTCTTTTTGCTGGCCCGCTTGTATCTGACCATTCTAAACCACCAGCTCTGCTTGTTTGAGCTTATTTTTGAGAAGCTCTATCTCACTTTTATTGGCCAACCTTGCTTGTTCTATCCCTATGCTCACCTGGTCCTTGGCAGCCTCCTCTGTTGTGCCTAGTCTGGCTTCTAGGGTTTTGATGAGAAGATTTTTTCACTTCAACTGATTTTTCAAAACCCCGACTGAAAATTGATTTGTTGTGGCATATGCCCCTAATGTCCCAGCTATTTCTATCGCAAATTGTTCATTCTTCTTGTCTTTCCCATCGGTCAACACTTTGTACTTCTTGTCTATTGATCCTCCTTTCTGATAGAATTCTCTCTTTACCACAACCTTTCTCTTCTTATCAAAGAAGAACTCATTTGGAAGGAGCTCTTCCATCGTTATAGGTCTCAATTCTTCATTTAAAATCCACCCTGTGTCTATGTTTCCATGCGTTGACTGCAAGGGAGTAATGGATGCGATGGGATCTCCAATTTGCTTAGCTGGTTGTTTCGGAGTAGTAACTGGAGTTTGCTTTTTCAGCAGGTCAGGAGTCTTTATTTCTATTTTTGGACTCCTAGTTTTCTCTTCCCCATCCTGGTGTTTTTCTTGGCTGGGTGTCGCACCTTGGGAGCCTTCGGCTTCTTTTTGTTTCACCTCCGCTGTACTCGGATTCTCACCCTGCAATACTGTGGGAAGACAACTGCGTCAATGTTCTTGGAATTTCAGAACATTGGCCCTCTCTTCAGGTGCCAGGGTTTGTAGCCAAGCCAAAATCTCGGCATAAGATCTTGCGCCTCGGAAAATGTCATCCGAGGGTGAATTTTCGTGTTCGAACCTTTTGAGTCCGCAACTAGCCAAATGATTACTTACGAACCTTTGCGGATCGTGCTTCTTGAATTCAATAAGAACCAATTTTAGGTCTTCCAGGGCTGCTGCCTCAGCTTTAGCATGCCCGAAATATAACAAAGAATATGAATTTAAATGAACAGGAAAAGGTGGCCGTATCTTCTTTGAATATCCCTTAATCTCCTTTCTTATGCCACCGATTATGGTTTGTCTAGAAACCTCATGACAAGCCATCTTGTCGGGTATGAATAATGGTAATGCATGCGGGGGAACAGAAGCCCCGAAAACCCTAAGATATGAGAATTCTGCTTCTACATACCAGTCATATATACTTCTCAGATTTGTCACTATACTGTCTGAGATCTTGGGTGGTGGGTGGCCAAAAATAGTGACATGCAGCGGTACCATTACCCAGTCAAATATTTCATACACGAAATCTGCCGCTTTGTTCTCCCACAGTTTTGAATGGTAAACGTGGATGGGCTCGGCCTCTAATGGAGTCCAACTCCAGGTCATTAAGGGAAAGGGTGTTAGAAAACACACGGCGTCCATAATGTATGAGGACATAAAGAATGAAGCAATCTTTTCTCTCTCCTTCTGTGCCTGATACTCTGTAACTCGACTGGTCAAGCTATCAGACAACATTTTCGCCCAGTCGAAGGAACAACCTTCAATGAATTGATGTATTAGAGGCACCCATTGAAGAAAGAAATGTGTGGTGTCCTCTCTCCCATATAATCTGTAGGTCATCATAGCTACATATTTGAACTATGGTTCCAAGGAAGTTATTGAATATATACCATTACTGTCTGCCCTGAACTTCATAGGGTGTGAAACCCAATCTCTGATTAAACTGGACATAGTCTTGTCATATTGCACACATTCCTTCTGTTTGAAATTCTCCAAGAATTCGGCATCGTATGTAAGTTCCAACACAGTAGGCAACTTGTACATAGCCTGCAGCTGTTCGGGTCTGAAAGTCCCGATAGTGACCTTCTGTTCATTGATGATGGTTCTGGTTGGTATGTCCACATGGTCTAATGCCCACTGGACCATATCATAGTAAGGGAGCAGTCGTGGCCTGGACACTACTTTATGCATTCCAAATTGGACGATGATGTTATATTTGGTGGTCAGGTCATCTTTTTCATTGTCACTGGAATCATCAGAATAATTCAGTAATTCGAACTGTAGAACATCAGAAAAAAATGACCAGGTCTAGACAGAGTCGACACTTCAAGGTGAAGTATCAGTGACGTTGTTTAAACCTTGTCCCGAAACCTCAATGTTGGCTTTAGATGCTTTTCGCGGGGCCATGGTGGGGGATCCTGCTTTAGCTCTTCTGCGATAAAAATATGTATACATACAGAAATTAGTTCGCTGAGAAAAGTTTGCTCTGTGCAATATAGAAATGAATTTGCGATAACAAGTAATAGCTCTATATATTCAACCATTTAAAACTTGGTACTTTTCAGAAAACAAAACGGTCAAATCATGCTTAAATATAAATTTAGCAATAAAAACACAATCCTTACTTGTCGATTCGCCTTGTTTATAATTAATGCCATAAATTTTGGCAGTTCGAATTGTCAGTTGGCGTAAGGAAAAATTAAGACTGCCTCGTAGACTGTGCATGCATCAAATCACGAGAAATGTTGGCTTAGCTCAATTAATCAGTTTTTATCAACGTTAATTAATCTTTCGGTACTCGCTACATCGGGAGTTTTCGCTTTAACCCTTTGAACCTCTAAGTCCTGAGATTGCGATGATTATTTTTGGTTAAAAACGTAATTATGATTAGGAGCTTGATTAATTACGTGATTATTTATATCGCAACTTCGCGACTCGGAGCTTCGAAGGTATAGCTTCCGAGAAGTTCGTATGCCGAGTTGCGAAATCGCGAGATCACGATGATATGATTTAATTAAAATGGGGGATAAAACCAGATTAAGTGTTTAATTAATTATGTTTCTATATTTATCATGACTTCGCGACTCGGGGCTTTGACAGTGTAAGTTTTTAAAGGAAAACACTCTGAGTTGCGAATTCCTGTCAGAGCTTAACCATGACTAAGCTTTTTACCTTTATCATTAACGTAGGTTACTAAAACAAGAATCTCGTGGTTTCGACTATCGGGGTTATGACAGTGTTGGAGCCGGAAGTCACCCCTGGATTGCTAGCAGGAGCAGAGCCTGACGCCCATCAGTTTAATGTCACGATTTGTTTGAAAGGAGGTGATCAAATGGAAGCAAACTCAGAACAGTTGTCTCAACTTAGAAACTAGGCCAGGCATGCATGAACGAGTGAGGTCTTGATAAACTCCAAACAGTGAGTTGCAATAAAGGGTGACTAGGGGGAAGACTTCATGAGAAGGGTGAGAGGGTCTGCCATAAACGTCAGGTTCATAACAGACTGAAGAAGAAAGCATTCAAACAAAAGATCTTCTTATATTCAAACACAAAATACCAGAGAATACAATGATGCCATAATAAATCCTTTATCATAACAAAATCGTAGTAATCCACGTGAATCCTTTGACTGTGAACTCTCTGGCATGAGATGAAACAAAGATGGAAAAAGGATAACTGTTTGTTATAAACCAAGAAGTCTCAAACACAAAGGCATAACTAGGAAACCAGAATTTTCACCGAAACTTTACAGTCGGGAGCTTAGCTCTACCATCGATAGATACAAAAATGGAAAAGATGCCTACATATACTCAAAATAACAACAGCAGCAGAACCAAGATACTACATTGAAGGCTTTGCGTCTGCATGGCTTCTGACACTCTGCAGCCGCAATCTTTGAATGGTCGTGCAACTTATGGCAGACGTGATCGATCTTCTGACAATTTCATCGGCGAATTGATGTGCCTTTAATTCATTGCAGGACGTCCCCATTATGGCGGAGACAATGTCTAACCACCACCAACCGCTTCAATAACTGCTTTCTTGGGATAGAGGACGATCTGGCCAACTCAGCACCTTGGGATGTGGAAGACTTCTCGCGCTGTCACCTGGAATAACTGAATGGCTTGAGGGACAATCATGGAGGTCTTTAAGTGAATGATGGGGTGCATGATAGGGGTGATGGCATCGGATTATGAGGGCATGGAAGAAATAGCGAGGTATGGGAAGGGTGACAGAAAACGGTTCATGACGGAAGATATTAGATGGAAGGGGGAAAGACGAGGGATAATACACTTACTTTTTGGTGAGGGGATGATGTGGAAAGGAACGGGACACATGGAAAACAACAAGTGGATAGTGAGAAAGAAGGTGGACCACGTGGACCTAAGAGTGGAGGCGGATGGGTAACACGCGGCGGCAGGAGTAAGGTGGGTCAGGAAGATGACAAGACGGGAGAATGACCCACGCAGGTTAAAGGCAGGGTAGCTGAGAGGGATGAGGTTGTTCGTGAGCTGTTGATTCAGGCGCATCGATCTAGGCCGTCGGAAAGCTGCATCTGTGATTCCGGACCCCCCCCCCTCCTCTTAAAGGTAGAAAGGCAGGGGGGGGTCCGGAATGGTCTTCATCGCCATTGATCCGGGCGCGCTGATCTGGGCCATTGGAGAGGTGCGCCCCCGATTCCGGACCCCCCCTCCCCGCTTAAAGGTAGAAAGGCAAGAGGGGTCCAAAATCCAACATGCGCCGTTGATTCGGGCGCACAAATCGCTGTCGTTCGAATTTGCTCGTGATTTACTTTGGGCGCATTATCATCCAAAACCTTGGACAAGTGGGTTTTTAACCCATTCTTTGTGTTCTAGCCCCCCTTACAAGAAATATCGCTAACAGACAATAAGACTTTTGGAGTTAGTAAACACCGAGACGTGAAACCCCAATGATGCTTAACCATCGTTTAGAAAAATTTTACTCTCGCTACTGACCTGGGTAAAACTTTAAAGTGATCTCTCCCTTTCGCTCTTCGGGACTTGTGAACTAAGTGATCTACAACATCCGACATACGAAATCCCGAGGTAACAAAAAGGGGAAAATCATTTGAACGAAAAGTAGAACTCACCTTGAGAGTATGATAACCGTCGTCGTTCGCATGATGAGACTTCAGAGATTTTGGAACAAAAGAAGGAAAATACGAAAACCATCTTTCGATTTCGAGCATTAAGATATGAAATTCAAAAGGGGCTAAAAAAACAAAGGCGGCTCCAACAGGGTCCAACAAATATCTAAGAGCCATTAGCTCAGAGAAAAGAGATCACTGCACAAGAAGTGCATCAGACAAGAAGCACAAGTTTTAAAGGATCATAGCTTTATGCTCAAGGCTCAGAATTGAGCAAGGGAGCCGTGATTGGAAAGGTCTCAGAAAGAGGATTCCAGATGTAATGGTTACATTAAAACAAAAAGGGTGCTAGAGATGTCTTCAGATAGAAGAAAGAAGGAGGAAGGACAGGGGAAATTCTTTATTCTACATATGATATTTTTCAGAAGTCATTGAATTAGATGTTGGGTTCGATAAGCAACATGAAAACCCAAAATGGAATTCTTGTTTAGGGAAGATAGTCCAGGTGACAATCTTTGCAAATAAAATGTGAATGCTAGGTGGATAAATCCATCTGCAATACATGATAATGGATGAACCATAAGTTTGTATGGAGATGCAAAGAATGGGAATAAGGAAGGAAGGTTTTATGGAATATGAAAGCATTTGGAGATAATATGTGACATCTCCAAGGATTATCCCTACATATTGGAGATAGCACCTCCATTATTACTATCAGAATGCACAGTGGAAGCATGGAATGAAGGTCATCAAATTTGGAGTTGAATAAGAGGAATCCAAATAATAATGGAATGCTGAAAATCAATATCATCATAATATGTGATGGCAAGTATGCAAAGTAGACAAGGAAAAAATCATGGATGGAGTCAAGTCCATGAACATCCTAAGATAATGGAAGAAGAAATCATGAGATAGATATCCAACTAATATGAATGCATGTCAACACTCCAGGGAGGAAAGCTAGAATAGTAGAGGATTGTTGATGCACTCCAAAGGTGTGAAGGTATTTCCACAAGAGCATGGAGATAACAAGTCAAGAATAATTTAAAAGTGAAATGACTTCTAAAGAGAAATCAATAAGGAACCAGGAAGAATAAAATGGTTCTATGTATGGTTTTGAATGTAGAGGAGATGGTGCCTGACAAGAATACATATTAAGTGACATAGAGCCATGAGTGACAACCCAAGAGGTTGGAGGTATCACTTGAATCTATGATGGTAAGGTAAAAGAAGGACTTTCAGTTAATTCTATGCAGCGAGCAAAAGAGAAGAGGAGAGTACAAGAAAACCTCAAGTACTAGAGTATTCCATCAGGAAAGGGCTGTATAAGTTCAGTCTTAAAGAGTAATTGGATGTTGAAGAATCCAAAGTCTATAAAACAACTTGGTTTGGAATTTAATTCATCCAAGTACGAGTTGGGATAGTTGGATCTAGGAAATTAATGAAAGATGAAGGTTAATATCAACTTAGTTTGGGACTATAAATGCAAAGGTCGCTAAGAGTGATTTTGGTAGAAAGTTCTCAAGGTAGGAATAATCATGCACAATGATCATAGTGGGAGCACAAGAAGATTCAGGAATCTGAGAAGAATTGAAGACTTCTGGGATCAACAAGGAAAAGTAACACATGGGAAAGAAGTTGCTGAAATTTTGGTAGCATTAGTTGAATTGGGGTTGGTTGAACAACCATAAACAAAAAAATAAATTATGTCATGTTGCAAGTGTTGTTGATGATGTTGCTACATAAGGAGGGAGAAACAAAAATCTGAAGTGTTGGTTATAAGTTTGATAAAATAAGCATGAAAGCTTCTATTGCCATCAAACATTCAGGTAGTATAAAATTTATTAATGGATGTCATGTAGGTATGAGTTTATTACTCTTATTGCATAATTGTTGAAGGGAATTTAGGTAAGAATTTCCTCAGCCAAAGTTATTTTATAAAATCACATGATTATATTATTGAATGCATACCACTGGATGTGGTAAAGGTTGGAGGCTTGTATTAATTCAAAGCTTCTTATCTTTGAATGCACACACTAACATAGGAGAATGTCATGTTAATTTGATTGTGGGGTAATAACCAAAGAATTAAAATATAAGAACTTGTTATAGGAATGAATGCCAATAAGCTAGTCATGTATGAGACCAAGACATGGTTGGATATGGCAAGGTATGGATATGGACAGGTTATGAGCCACACAAGTACCAAAATATTTCTACCTTTAAATAAAACTTGGGCTGCAACATTTTTGCTAACATTAATGAACCCCACATAATTATATTCTTGGTGTAGTGTTCAGGTCGAAAAGGAAGGCATCCAATTAATTGGGAAGACAATAGGAAGTGTGTGGAGAATGTGTCAACACATTGGCCAGAATTCCAACTTATGGATGGTGAGATACATGACTGAGATAAAGAGAATTATGTAATTCAATGCAAGGTGCACTAAATAAGTATGCATTGAGAATTGCACTCATGCATAGTAAGTGATAGAATTATGTACTAAATTCAATTGTTGAATGTGTTTTGTAAGTACACGCATATATATTATTGCATGGAAATAATTGTTACTAACAACTGAAATGTTGTTAACTCATGAAGTTGAGAACATTTAAGGAGTCTAGACATTGCAACAGGAAAGTTGCAAGTCAAGTAGTCACATGATTACTGACTGCAGAAAATTTCATGTTCAAAAAAAGAAGTAATGAACTTACAGATATTAATTAAGAACATGCATATGCATATAATGATGAGTCATTCTATTTTATTAAATTGTTTGGTAATTATGATTTAATTTCTATATGCAGACAACTCTATGTTCACTACATATGGTAGTATGCAATATGAAGCCTTGCAAGAAAATGGTATGCAATTTGGTGCTTGTGGAAAACCACAAGGAAGGTTGCAATCCTAATATGGAAAAAACCAAGAAGAATTATGAAATAGAATTTCATGTTTTGGGGAGAAGTTGAATTCCCTTTTTGAACTAAGTTTGAGTTCCTAAATGAATTATTTTATGTTTTCTCATGATAACTGCATGTGTGTGATGCAGATGAGACAATATTGGCTAAAGTGAGAATGTTGGAAGAAGAACTACTAATATAGACATTGGATCCCTTTAATGGAGAACCTTTGTGAGAGGCTTTGGTAGTGGGTTGGAGCTCTCCTTGCATGTGAAAGCCTTGGAAAGATGGATCGTTGATGGACTGTGTAGCAGTGAAAGGATACCTGAGCCTAGAAGGGTGAGTTCAAAAAGGAAGAGGCAACTCAGAAATGCTTATGGCATGGTAGCTGCCATAAGGAGTGTGTGTAAAATGGTACATTGAGATGTATTCTTCTTGAAACATATCTATAGAGTAGAGCAAATGAATTCCAACTACAGTGTGAACACCATAACTGGTGCTTGAAAGTAGCGCACTAGGTGGATAATAGGATTCCAATACCTAAAGCTTGGATATTTTTGAAGAATTTTTGAATTATCTATGTATAAACAAGTTGCACCGAGGAAAATGCAAAAATAAGGGGAGGGGATTGTAATATCCCCCGGCAGAGCCCCAGTTGTAATCATGAATTGTAAACATGTTTGTTAGGTTGGTGAGCTGAGTTATAATAATCTAGGAGGATTATGTGATGATTAGGCCAAAGATCCTAGGATGCTAAGGCCATAAGCATGATTTTTGTATATGTAATTATGCAGATCATTAATAAAAATTATACATGGTTGCATGTAGACCAACCACGAAGAGAGAGTGATGGGGGACTAAGCTCCACTAGGTAGGCAAAGGGATGGGAATGAGAGGCTAGGACAGAGGAGCTAACCTAGAGGGCTTAACCCAAGGGAATATTATAATATATTCCTAAAAATGAAAATACTAAAGTGGGGAAAATAAACCCAGTTATCCTAAGTTCCCAGGAAAGGGAATGAGTGCTAAATGGAGTGCATGCAGCTCCAGGAAAAGAGGTGTCGACCTAGGTGCATGTAGTTAAAGCTAGAAAGTCATCTCATTGGGGGGGTTCGCTCCCCATTCTCCCATCCTTCACCTAACTTGCCTAAACTTCTTCGTAGACCTCTGCATCTTAGATGCACCTCTGAAACTAGTAACTCGGGAATCCAACCTGTGTTTCCTGTGAAGCCCAACATATCTGTACTTGCCAAAAACATGTTGTGCCTTACCAAATTGTGGTTGTTTCCATCCCCTAAGCTATATTGAACCTTTGATGTTGTCCTCACCTTATTGGAATTGAGTTGAAGTTGGTTGAAGAAGCAGGTTGTCAGGCCCGTGGTTGAAGAAGCGTGTTGTCAAGCTTGTGGTTGAAGAGGCAGGTTGTCATGCCTGTGAGTATCTCTCTCCAGGTGAGAGAGTTTGTTGGGAAGTGATTTTATCCTAGAGAGAGTCCAACAGAAGCTACAAAGATCTGAGAATTCCTTATCTGACCTGTGCCAAGACCCTGAAAGGGAAGTGGAGCAGTCAATGGACTGTGGAACAGTGACAGTGCATATTCCCAGGGTGGAACAAGCATGTGAGGAATGAGAGTACATGAGTAGTGGGCATAAGTAGGCTCTTGGAGAGAATCCTTCCAGTTGCACTGTACATTTTTCCGTAACCTCATCCTAGTCTAGGATTCCTTTGCTCTGGGTGGAGCTTAGTCCCAACTCAGGGATGACCCACTACTGAGCATGATGAGCAATGTGGTCTAAGTCTGGGAGGTTTGTGGAAGGTCTGCACACAGTCGGTGGTCTTCACAATCCAAAGATAAGTATCAATTATGTGTTTAATGATGTATGTTGTGTATGTATTTGATTCTTACAATGTTATCATGTTCTTCCATTGCATGTATGATTTATGGTCAATTTCGCATGAGTTAGTATGGTAGTAGTATATTTTATTTCCTTTTATTTCATTAGAAATGCATGTAATATATAAGTACTCTGGGATGAAAAATTAACCTTCTATCATATCTTAGCAGTATGTTGGTGGTGTTACATGGACCGGCCTGGGTGGCCATTTCGGCCACAAAATGGTATTACAGCGAAATTCCCCAGTGGTGTTTCCCGACCTGTTGGTCGCTGGGGACATTACAAATTGGTATCAGAGCAGAAGAACATTTCCTATGTGGTGTTTCCCTTATTGTTGGTGGCTGGGGACATTACACTATCTATCTAGTCACCAAACCAGGGTAGTGGCTCTTGGTGGCATAGCCAAGAGAAAGGGGGTCTCATCACAAGCCAAACTTCTCATTTCCATGAAATGCTTGTGGGTAATGTTGTCACCTCTGCTCACCACGCTAAGACAGTGTCCCCCAACTTATCCCTTGAAAATAAAAATAAAAACAAAAGCAATAAGACTAAGAGAAAAAGACATTGAATGGGATAGAAAACAATGGCATCCATGATAAGGTGAAACTCTCCCTCTACAAAGGCACCCGCAGGTAAGACTTACATTTCCCTATTATCATTGCGCCCTTTTCCCAAACATATCCCCTATGCCACTTCACACACACACTTAGATGACCTAGATTAGTTCTAACCTAGAAACACCCCAGACTTAAGGAGGATTAGGCCAATAGGAAATCCTAATACCTTCTCCAAACCTGACTTGTTAAACTGCATAACGTCTTTGAGCATTTGTCTGGGTAAAGGGGGGGTTTGATGCACATGTTTGGGTAATTTGATTATTAGATGTGATTGGAATTTCTATGATACCTGTGACTTATGAGCCCCTGGATGGCGTACTTTTTGTTGTTGCAGGACCTTACTCGATAGAAAGGTACATATGGGGGAATTATTAGATCAAACCTCCATGGGGATTAAAGCCCATAGATGGATGTTGTAACCCCAACCAGGGGTAGAGAGATACCAAAGGATTTCACTAGGAAGAAATAAGGGTGTTTCCCTTGGGACACTCCAACATACCTAGACCCAGTGGGGTCTTTCCTTTCCACTAGGACATTGACCCTTGAGGGCCCCTGACATCATCATTTTTACCGTCGACGTCATCCAACCAGGGTTTGGATTTATGCGGGTGATTTGGTGCTAGTTGGCATGTGTGGTAGAATTTAGGGCCTTTGGAGGCCAAACGTTTTGCATTTGAGGCCTAGCATTCCACCTTGGGGGCTTAACGTCACCCTAAAATGGCATGATGTCACCCTTGAAGATGAAATTAGGGTTTAATTGTTGTCATTTGTGTAAAAAACTATATTTTAATGCAATTTATCCATGTCAGCCTTTTATGACCTAATTTAACTAAGAGAGAAAAACTCTCATTTTTATCATCAACACTCATCACACAAGTGGTGAAGTCTGAAATTTGTGCCCTCTTTTAGGGTTGTTGGCTGAAATTTTAGACACACTTCTTGGAGGAGGCTATTTTTGGTGTTTCTTGGTTATTTTCATGGTGGAGGATATTCAACTAGGGTTTGAGCTTGATTATTCTTGGTGAAGTAAGTAGAAAATTTTCATTTCTTTATTGTGAATGAATGCTTATGGTGAATTTACTTGTTTCATATCAAATATTATGAAATTGCTTCCTTAAAACCCTAGGAGAAAGGCATAAGTTATTATATTTTTCTCTATAATTTTCCACTTGTTTAAATTTCTCAAAGATAACCTTATCAATAAGTAGATACTAGAGCCCTACCATTTTAGCACTCTAGTAACCCTACTTCATTGCCTATTGCATATTTTTATTTCAAATTGTCAAAGGAAAAGAGAAATTGCTAGGGCCTAAGTTTCCTTACTTTCTAGTAATTATCTCTAGGACTTGGATGTTTGAGGCCTTAGGTTACCAACACCTCTCTCATATTCTCCATCTCCTTTGACTAAGTATTATCATTTCTATTTCCCTCTAAGAGTTGTTGTTTCTATCATTGACTCCATTACCCTAGAAGGAACTAGTCTATTCACTACTAGTGATTGATTGATCAAACTACTTTCAAACTATATTCTTTGGAACATCCACTAACTCCTACTAACCTTAGATTAGACTAATTCAATAAATAATTTTTTTTTTGTTGCAAATATTGCTACAACCATATAACATCAACAAATTAACCTCAAAAGTGACATATATTGCTAGCTAGACATTGCTAAATTTTCTTGTGACTATCTAATATCAATTTGCCTAGTTAAATCTATCTTTTCTAGTCTTTTCTCAAGCATTTTGAAGCATAATTATTCTGGCTATTACAAATTTATCATTGTTGTTGTAAAGTGTTATACTGTTGCTGATCCGGATTATTTTCGGCACGAAATGAGATCGGAGATATAATAAAGAAATGCACAGAGATATTGCAGATATTCAATAATATAACATAAATGTATCAGAGATGCAACCATAA
>JASDQU011029981.1:61400-72221 GCA_032191745.1 Picea mariana | reverse complement strand
GGGAATGCCAAAAGTCCTAGACATCCAAAAACCTAACCATAGGAGATGAAGCGCCAAAATTCATGTGGGCCCCGTTTGGGTAAGTTGGTGCATCAACTTCCCGGGGTCATAACTTTTGCATACGATCTTCGTTTTAGGCGTATGATATCTCGTTGGAAAGGTCTATCCGAGAAATACAATGATCGAGACAAAATATAAACATAGATGGTATTTTACGATAGCAACATACCCCAAAAAAAACATCATTTAGGGTCTCAAAATGGCCCCGGAAGTTCAGGACCCGAAAAAACTACTAAAAATAGTAAATTACCAAAATTGCCAGAAACATGTTTTGTGCCAGTTGGAGAAAGTGGGTGGCCACCAATATCCACCTAGATCAGCTGCAATTTTATATCACCTAGTCTATTTCTCAAGATTTCATTGTCTTATGAAGCATTGACATCATTTTGGTACTTGGAAAGTGCCCTTTTTCTATTTTTTTTTCTTGTTCTGGGCAGGTACACTTCATTTATCTTTTGCTTCAGCTCTATAAAACATGAAAAACCATGGAAATTGAGTCACTTGTGACAGGGGGGGAAACTTTCTTGCCTTAGCCTTCTTAAACCCTCAGGTCACTGGGGACGTCGCCCCTGGGGTACATTGATATACTCCTAAATAGAAAGGATTTTGCCTATTAAGGTGACAGTGATAGGTCACCCCTTGTTACGCCAATATTGTATCTACTTGCTTTGGGCTTTGGGAAAGTGAATATTGTGCGATAACAAGTGCCCCAGGGAGATATACTAGAGTTACACGATAGGCTGGTAGAAGGAAAGAAAGAATGATAGAGCTCAAGAATGTGGTCGAATTGGAAGATGTCACAACCTCGATGACATAATCGCTCATCCTAAAGAGGGTAGAGGAGGAAACCTTGAAATCTGCACGAGGAGAAATGGGTCATAGCTCTGCAAACCCAAATGGAAGTACAAACCCTAACCTAGAAACATCGACCAAAACTGAGGAAATGAAGGGCCAATAGCAGGGTCACGATGCAAAGTAGGTATTGGTTGAGGATATCACAAATCAGTCGGATTCCAAGGGGTATGAGGAAGACATATTTGAAACAACAATAGAATGACACCTAGTCATAGGCTAGAAAATAAAGGTGCAAGACGCAGCCAAAATCACACTACCATACATCACGGATGTTGTGGTCATCGTGGAGGATATGCTCGAGAAAGTACCAAATCTTAAATATTTTCACCATGATGTTTTCGACATGACAAATTTTCCAGACCTGTAAGAGGAGAATTATCTAGTAGACATGGGGGAGATAGGACCCCTAGGCAGAGCCAACATGGAGCCTGCATAGTGGATAACATAGCTTTACAATTCTAGCATCATGAACCTCCTGGACATACCGCACTTTCGGTGTGGTAAGAATGTGGGATTGTGAGTCAAGAAATTATTTTCTAGGGTCCATGGGGGTATCCTGTGGATGGATGGGACAGTCCCCATCGACGTGGATCTGATTTCCAAAATTACAAGGTTTCCCATTGTTGGCACACAACCCGAAGAGTACTTGGAAAATAAAGTGCACAAAAAGGATATTGTTGAGATAGTAAAGGCGTAGTTTGGAGCCAACAGGGGGAATAAGGGTATTGTCCTCAAATACATCAATGATCTTGTGATGTGGTTCACTAGTAATTTGATGGCTTGCAAGTTGCTGAGGAAATGTAGGAAATAAAAGGCTCCAACATGAGTCATGTCAGTCATCATGAAGTGCACAAAAGGGTTCATGTTTAGCTGGGCATTGTACCTCCTAAACTAGTTTTTGATTGACTATCAGGATGCACATGACAATGGAACTGAGTTCCATTAATCCTGGCTCCTCATCCTCATTTCTTTTGTAGCTTGGTAGGAACCAAAGTTTTCATATTTTCAAGATAAGAAGGGGAACTTCTACATAGCAAGGTACGAAACCCTCTGGCAAGTCAAGGATACAAAAAACCAACAAGAAAACAATGCAGTCTTTTCCATGGTTCTGGAAGACATACACCAGAGAACATAAAATGTATGGAGGATTCATGTTGAGGTGGTCCAGTAGTACGAAGGGATTGCTAGATTTAAGGCATCCAAACATCATATGTGGATCCAAGCCACAAGGGAACCGAAGAAAAAATGGTTGGAGATGCAGTACAATGTATCCAGAGAAAAGGTTGACTGGATCATCAAAGATTGGCCCACATAATAGAAGGTTCCAGTAGCAAAGAAAAAATCCAAACCCAAGGAGAAAGCAGAAGCAGGACCATCTACAAATACAAGTACCTAGACTTCCAACACTAGGAAGGACCCAGAATGCACTCAAGCATCAGGAAGCAACGTAGCACCAAAAAATTCAAGGAGGAAAGAAATGATATCAAGGGCAGAAGTTAAGGGTGATGTCAAGAATGGAGAAACCTCTTGACCCGAAGAAGAGGAGGAATAAAAGAAGAAGAGTCGGTCGCAACCCTCACAGGCGAAGAGAATGGCAGCACAGGAGGAGGAAACATGCAAGAAGATGAAATACCATAAGAAGCCTCCAATCATCAGCCTGACAAAGGACGATGTTAAGATAGTGGCAGAAAAAGTCCAAGACATGGGGGAATATTTGGTCCACGCAATTGAGGCATAGAGGGAGGATATCATGGAAACATTAGTGGATTTCCATGATACTCTATAAAGGATGCATATTTTTATAGTGCAACAAGCTACAACACAACAACCGAAGAAGACACAACAACCCCTGTGAAAAAGGAACAAGAGGAAATGATGGAGATAGTGGTGAAGGGCAATGACACCTTCATGGTCACATAACAAATGCTACAAGTTGAGGAGGAGGCAAAACAAAATCTGGTTGGGGACATCGACCAAATTGAGTTGGTTATGGTGCAGATACCTACAAATGCGCTATATGGGTTGCAAGCAAGTGTCATGCGGGAATTCCAATCCAGAGCCCGTGTAGATGCCACCAACTTGGAATTTGGTAGGGAGGTTGTAGAGGTGCTATAGATTATATGTGACCAAGAGGAGAAGAAACAGGCATAAAAATTGGAGAAGGGACCAACAACATTCTACAACAGCATCCCAAACTTCATGTAGGAGCCAGAAGACACACCTGAAGGGAAGTTTCAAAAGATTGCACAACTCATGGAGTAGTACAAAAAGGAGATCTCAGAGCTCATGGAGAAACTTACTCCCACTACACCTTTAGAAGTTAGAGAACAAAGGGAACATGAGGCTACTGCACACATCGATAGTATGGCGCAAGAATCTAAAGTAGTGTAAGAACTATATGACATAACTACTCAAATATGGACTAGCATGGAAGAGGACAAGAAAATACAACAGTTTGACCATAAAAAAGAGAAGATAATGGATGATATTCAGGACTTAAAGCAACATCAGAAGGCAATGTCCATCCTTGAGAGGATGAGGAGTGCGCATGATATGAAGAAACCATAGGCATAGTTGAAGGTTGTACAGGTTGGCAAGCAAGAAATACAGGCTCATCTATAGCCACTACAATAGGACGCATAGAAGATGATCGAAAAATTGCAAATAGAGAAAGGGACAATAGATAAAATGCATGCAAAATGAAGACAAGTGCTAGAATATCACATTACAGCGTAGAGTGTGGAGAAGTGTTGGGACATGGGAAAACCCAGGGTTCAACACTCAAGAGCACACCAACAAATCCCTAACTACTGGCCCTTTCGGCAACACCTGTGAAGCAAATGAAGTCTCACCCGAGGTAGAGGTAGGGGTGGTTGCAAGACTCAAGTGTCTACAACCTTAGCTAGGACATAGATTTGTGATTATATCCCTTACAAAGCACTCAACATCGGTCATCCATCAATATTCACCCTTTATTATACTTCGCAAAAAACACAGAGCATTGCATCATTCACTAGATCTAACATATCTCAGCACTTAACCATATAAAAATAGATTAGATTCAGTAGATCAGCACTAAGCATCCTCATACATGTCAGATATAACATTCATACACATATAAGAAGCACTAAGCATGAGTATATCTATCTAAATACATCAAAGAAAAGAAAATGTAAGCATAGTGAGTCGAAGCATAAAGCATAACACACAGATTTACGTGGTTCACCCCCACCCTGGGGCTACATTCACAAGGTCTTCTTCTTTATTATCGTCTTCGATTTTTTACAAGCACAAAGCCTCCAAAACCCTTCTTCGCATAGGACAAAATATCTGCGCAGCTCGCTAGATCCTTCTTCCTTGTGTTACAACACTTAGCTTTCTATAGCAACCTCACAGTAACTTGAACTTAGCCTTGCAAGCCTTACACAGTTCGCATAGAGAACTTATTCAACATCACATAGATTCACTACCACTTGTACTAAGCAATCACATCTACTAACTACTTCTTACATTTCCTATCCTTCTATTTATACATTACAAAAGTGGGCCTAAGTGTGGGTAAACCCACAGGTCGACATCCCTTTCCCATTACATTATCCCAAAGCTCAAAAAGGGACCCAAAAGGAGCTCGAGATTCCACAATCTCTTCTTCGTCTGGTGCTCCCTCTTTGGCAGGCTGTCGAAGTCCCAAAAATTGTCAAACATGACCAAGTAACTCCCAAAACTTGGTCAAGGGCCAACACGCCCCCAACACTCACCTGCGACTCATCCAAAGTCACTCTGGTCTAGTCACTTCTGCTTCAAATTCCTTGAGCTTGGATCAAGCTTCTTTGACCTATTGTAGTGTGACAGCCTCCTACTCAGTGAACTCCTGGATCACTGCATCGGTTATTGGCCCTTCTAGGCACTATTTTGCTGTGATGACGATATGTTCTAGTGTGGCTCCCTGGCTTTCAACTTCAGGTAACAGTTGGCATGCCTTTTCTTGGACTGGTTGAAGTCTTTGAGAGACTTCCATCATTTTACTTTGCAGTGTGTGTACTTATTGTTGGGCGATGCGTTGTTTTGGAAATTTCTTCATTTTTTCAACTGGGGTCAAGGCCTTCAACTGTGCCTGTAGCGTATCTACATGAAATTTTTCTTCTTGGAGATGTGCCTCTAATGCCTGCAACTCTAGATTTTTCATGAGGTTCTCATAAGTCTGGGTGCTCCTAGCACTCAGTTGTTTTTATTTTGAGGAAAAGGTTTTTAATCAGCCAACTGTGTTGTGGGCAGTTTCTTCCCTTAGCTCTCTTATTTCTTGAGGAGTCTTGGGTACTGTACGAAGTTCCAGATCTGCGATGCACTACTGAAGTTGCTAGATCACTTCTCCAAGTTGTGCCACCTACTGTGGAACATGTTCTTCAGTTTTGACTTATATGACTATCACAGAGCAAAGTGCTATGTTGACATGTTCCTTCACCTCTAGTTGTTCTGCTACCAACTGGTCCTTGCTCTGTTGTAGTGTTGCTTTCTCTTCATCCCAGTTCACTTGTAGGGAAAGATTTTCTCGTTTGGTGTTACTGTGTTGTGCTAGCATATCCTACTGTGCTTGCGCCAAAGCCTAGGTGGCATGCAATGTTTCTTCTTGAGCTTGCCGAAGGCGAGCTTCAACTTTATCAATGATCTGGTGTAATTATGAGGGCTCATCGGCTATTCCTGTTGTCCCAATTTTCAAGGGCGTTGTTGGAGCCGCCTTTGTTTTTTCTAGCCCATCTCGAATTTCATATCTTAATGCTCGAAATCGAAAGATGGTTTTCATATTTTCCATCTGTGGTTTCAAAATCTCTGAAGTCTTATCACGCGAGCGGCGATAGTTATTGTACTCTCGAAGCAAGTTCTACTTTTCGTCAAATATTTCTCCCTCCTTTGTTCTACCTCGGGATTTCGTATGTTGGATACTATAGATCACATAGTTCACAAGTCCCGAACAATGAAACGGCGAAATCGTTTTAAAATTTTACCCAGGTCAGTAAAGAGAGTAAAATTTTCCTAAATCACAATTAAACATCATCAGGTTTTCGCGTCTTGGCATTCACTAAATCCAAAAGTCTCATTGTCGTAACCCTGATAGTCGAAACCACAAGTTTCTTGTTTTAGTAACCCGTGTCAAGGTTAAAGGTAAAAGCTTAGCCATGGTTAAGTTCTGTCGAAAATTCGCAACTCGGCGTGTTCTCTTTTAAAAACCTACACTGTCTAAGCCCCGAGTCGTGAAGTCACGATAAAGATATGAACATAATTAATTAAACACTTAATCTAATTTTATCCTCCCTTTTAATTAAAACATATCATCGCGATCTCATGGTTTTGCGACTTGGCATGCAAACTTCCCGGAAGTTATACCTTCGAAGCTCCAAGTCACAATATGGAAATATAAATAATTACGTAATTAATTAAGCGCCTAATCACAATTACGTTTTTATTAACTAAAGTCAATCATCGCAATTTCGGGTGTTAGAGGTTCAAAGGGTTAAAGAAAAAATTCTCGATACAACGAGTACCGAAAGATTAATTAACTTTGGTAAAACCGAATTAATTAAGCTAAATCAGTATCTCTCGTGTTTTGATGCTTGCACATTTTATGAGGTAGTCTTAATTTTTCCTTACGCCAACTGACATTTCGAACTACCAAAATTTATGGCATTAATTAGAAATAAGGCGAATTGACAAATAAATATTGGTTTTTTATTGCTAAATTTATTTTTAAATGTGATTTGACCGATCTGTTCTTAAAAAGTACCGAGTTTTCGAATATATAGAACTATTATTCGTTATAACAAATTCATGTCTATATTACGCAGAGCACACTTTCTCAGCAAGCTAACTTCTGTATGTATACATATTTTTACCGCAGAAGAGCTAAAGCAGGATCTCCCGTCATGGCCCCGCGAAAAGGATCTAAATCCAGTGTTGAGGTTTCAGGACAAGGTTCGGACAACTTCGATGATACTTCACCTCGAAGTGTCAACTCTGTCTCGAACTGGTCGTCCGTTTCTGATGTTCTGCAGGCCGAATTAGTGGATTATTCTGATGATTCCAGCGACAATGAAAAAGATGACATAACCACCAAATATAAGATCGTCATTCGATCAGGAATGCATAAAGTAGCGGCCAGGCCACGAATTCTCCCCTACTATGATATGGTCTGATGGGCATTAGACCATGTGGACATACCAACCAGAACCATCATCAATGAGCAGAAGGTCACCACAGGACTTTCAAACCTACACATCTGCAAGCTATGTACAAGTTGCCCACAGCGTCCGACCTTACATATGATGCTGAATTCTTGGAGAAGTTCAAACAGAAGGAATGTGTGCAGTATGAAAAGACTATGTCTAGCTTAATAAGAGATTAGGTTTCACACCCTGTGAAGTTCAAGGCATACAGTAATGGTATATATTCAATAGCTTCCTTGGAACCACAGTTCAAGTATGTAGCTATGATGACATACGGATTATATGGGAGAGAGGACACCTCACATTTCTTTCTTCAATGGGTGCCTCTAATACATCAAGTCGTTGAAGACTGTTCCTTCGACTGGGCAAAAATGTTGTCTGATATCTTGACCAGTCGGGTTACAGAGTATCGGGCACAGAAAGAGAGTAGAAAGATTTCTTCATTTTTTATGTCTGCATACATTATGGACATCATGTGCTTTCTAACACCATTTCCCTTAATGAGCTGGAGTTGGACTCTAGAAGAGGCCGAGCCCATCCACGTCAATCATTCGAAATTGTGGGAAAACAAAGCAGCAGATTTCGTATATGAAATCTTCAACTGGGTGATGGTACCTCTGCATGTCACTATTTTCGGCCACCTGCCACCCAGGATCTCGGATAGTATAGTGATAAATTTGAGCAGTATAGCTGACTAGTATGTAGAAGCCGAATTCTCATATCTCAAAGTGTTCGGGGCTTCTGTTCCCCGCATGCATTGCCATTATTTATCCCTGACAAGTTGGCTTGTCGTGAAGTTGCTAGACAAATAGTAATCGGTGGCATAAGCAAGGAGCTTAAGGGATACTCAAAGAAGGTATGGCCACCTTTTCCTGTTCATTTAAATTCATATTCTTTGTTAGATTTTGGGCATGCTAAAGCTAAGGTAGCAGCCCTAGAAGACCTAAAATTGGTCCTTATTGAATTCAAGAAGCACGATCCGCAAAGGGTCGTGAGTAATCATTTGGCCAGTTGCAGACTCAAGAGATTTGAACACGAAAATTCACCCTCGGATGACATTTTTTGAGGCGCAAGATCTTATGCCGAGATTTTAGATTGGATACAAACCTTGGCACCTGAAGAGAGGGCTGATGTTCTGAAATTCCAAGAACATCGACGCAGTTGTCTTCCCTTAGTATTACAGGGTGAGAATCTGAGTACAACGGAGGTGAAACAAAAAGATGCCGAAGGCTCCAAAGATGCGACTCCCAGTCAAGAAAAACACCAAGATGGGGAAGAGCAAACTAAGAGCCCGAAAGTAGAGATAAAGACTCCTGACCCGCCAAAGAAGCAGACTCCAGTTACTACTCTGGGGCAATCAGCGAAGCAAATCGGAGATCCTATTGCATCTATTACTCCCTTGCAGTCAACTCAGGGAAATATTGTTGCAGGGTGGATCTTAAATGAAGAATTGAGGCCTATAAGGGTGGAAGAGCTCCCTCCAAATGAGTTCTTCTTTGATACGAAGAGAAAGGCAGTGGTAAAGAGAGAATTCTATCAGGAAGGGGAATCAACAGCCAAGAAATACAAATTTTTGACTAATGGGAAGGACAAGAAGAATGAACAGTTTGGGACAGAAATAGCTGGGACATTAGGGGCATATGCCACAGCGAATCAATTTTCAGTCGTGGTTTTGAAAAACCAGCTGAAACGAAAAAATCGCCTCATCAAAACCCTAGAAGCCAGACTAGCCACAGCAGCGGAGGTTGCCAAAGACCAGGCGAGTGTAGGGATAGAGAAAGCAAGGTTGGCCAATAAAAGTGAGATAGAGCTGCTCAAGACTAAGCTCGAACAATTAGAGTTGGTGGTTCAGAATGGTCAGATACAAGCGGGCCAGCAAAAATATTTGATCGAACAACTACAGGCTAGAGTGGAAATCGCCAAAAGTAAATTGATAAATATCAGGATGTTCCAGTCCCAGGCGATAGAGATTCAGAGTAGAGTTTCTGCAGCCCAGCGAAATTTACTCGCCAAGGTAGAGGTGATTCGGGACAACTGCTTGCTTGTTAATCAAGTTTTGGAAAATTTATCTGTTAGAGAAAGAGAAGTTGGAGCAGCACGAGTTGCCTTTCAAGAGGCTGTGATAGCTACAAACAATAGGGAATCGAGAAGTACTCCCAGGTTTACCATTTCGGAGCAGACCAGAGGAAATATTCTATTAAAAGAATGGAACACAGCATCTCGGAAGGTAAGCTGCAAGCCAAGAGGGTAATGAAATCCTTAGAAGAGGCTTTAGTTCTATAGATGGTAATCTACTAGGCATTAATAGCGGAGGTAATGCCAAGGCATTGATTCAAATGAATATGGAAAAAATCTCACTTGATTTAAATGAAAAATAGGAAAGAGATTCGGCCGAGATCTCACAAGTGACTATGACAGACATAGTCCAAATAGATAAATGTATGATTAAACCAAGTGTGCAATTGTGCACTATCGACATCATAGATAGACAGATGGAAGACAGGTTGTCGCAATTAGCCCGAGATTGTTACACTTTTCAATCCAATTGTCAAGCAGAACCGTCAAGTCTGATATCTCAGTTGGTGGAAAGGTGTGTCACTTGTACCGAGCATGTGCGAGGACAAGATTCTGGCACCAAATAAAGACACAGAGAAAGAAATGGAACGATTGCTCTCCTCCTTATCATAACTGAAAATTTTGTAATGATTGAGATTCAATCTTATTGTAAAACTGTATAAATATACCATAGAAAGAAAGAAAAAGGGTTGGACCTTTTTGTGTCGATTGTAATAGAGGTTTTACATTTTGAGAGTTAATATAACGCAAATCTGAATATTCTCAATTCCGTCACGACTGTGTTATGAGTTTGTTTTCTTGTATCTCATATTTCGTTTCATTTCATATTCGTATCTGATGAATGCTTCGCTATAATTTAGTGCAACCTCTACTATAGTGAATGAATTTTGGTTTTCTATATTGTTTATTGTTTTTCCTCTGTACCAGCTATCAGCAGGTATAAGACTAGTCAACACTTTCAGAATTCTATATATATTTTATGCTTCATCGGGTTATTTCTTTACATTTTTCTTCTTCTGTTTATATGTGAGATTCTCCCTCGATAGGAGCCTTACTCGATAGACAACTAAATTTTTTCTCCCACCTCATACATTTTATTAAAATATAACCCAGTTACGGGAAAGAGCCTTTGATTTGCACCTCTTTTTTATTCCTGAAACCATAAACTCTCTTTTATACGACTGAATTGAGACAACACTTAAATTCCCCCTGAGGTTTTCTTATTTTACTGTTCCTCCATGACTGTCCCTGTACCAATACAGCCCAATATCGAACCCAGATTATCAAATCAAACACACATTGCCTTAAACCTTTTCGATACTATTCTTAAAACAGCCACTACCCGGGTTGAACTCGAATGTTCATGGGCAGCGATTGAACAGGATATAAACATCTAGGAACAGTTGGAAGCTAGACAATGACAAAACAGAAATCATTCCTAGTTTCCCTTGCCGAAGGTTGATGTTTCTCTTTTCTCTACCCTTTACCCACTTTCGAATGCCTAGACACTGTACTTCTAAGCCTTAAGTACAGACTCTGGAACAACAGGCGTCGTAGAAACTGCTTGGCTGGAATGGAGTGCCTGCTACACTTCTTGAAGTTCGCCCTTGAT
>JASDQU011029981.1:48357-61217 GCA_032191745.1 Picea mariana | reverse complement strand
TATGCCCCCTACTTCTTCACCATTACCTCCCTGTGCTGGTGAGATCGAAGTAGTCTTCGTGAATGTGCTAGGGAAATCTTGAACATCACCATCCTTTTGTGTATTTCTTGGTCCAGGTGTATCTGACATAGCTTCAGGGCTATCCACATTGGACATGTCTACGGGGTCCGCTAGAACAAGGAGGTTCGTCGACCATTCCTTGGTAATTTCTTCCAGGTCTTCTTCTATCAACTTGTAGAATGACTGGAGCTTATGTTTGTGTTCATCAACGCGTGTTGTGGTATATGTGAAGTGGTGGTCTGCACTGAATTTTATCCAGGTTCTAAACCTGTAGAGTGTGTTTGGGATAAGGTGTGGTGTAGACTAGATTAAATTATTCAATTGGTTGTAATAGGTGTGGAAGATGACATTGGACTGCCACTGCTTTTTCATGTCGTTGGAGTACCACAACGTACAGAACTTCGTGACCAGTAGTTCAAAGGGTTCGATCTCTAGAAAAGTGGCACCTTCTGGTAGCTCCCAGGTGATGAAAGTGATGAGTATGAGCAACCAACTAAAGTGGAATTCATACCCTTGGTATTGCGCTTCTCTGCAATCAAGCTCTAACTGGTTTACAAGGTACTGTGCCCAGTTCATATGTAGTCCCTCAACACACTTCCATGCGAGGTCAACTATGAATCTGGTCACTTGTGTTGGTCTGTTCTTGCACACTAGCTTGCCTACGAACAACTAACATGCAAGGTGCACAACACCACTCTGGATAGAGGCTACCTTGTAGCCTCACATACCTTTATGTACATTGCCATATGTTTCTTTTATCCTCTGTGCTAATGCTTGGTCTGAGGTCTTTTCAGGGTAAAAGTCTTATGGGTCAGGGCCTTGCATACTAAGTCCTGTGATCTGATGGATCAGGGTTGGGTCCACAGTGATGTGGTGGTCCAACCATAAGTATCCTCTGTGGTAGCAAGACAACAACATTTTGGCGCATGCATTGACTTCCTGGTGTCTGCTAAAGTGTGGAATTTTCATCACATTAAGCAGCGTGGACTGTGCGAGGTTCTAGGTCCATGATTGTGGGACAATCTTAGAATTCTTTCCTTTGGTCTTGGTTAAGTACTTACGCGGAGCTAGCATACTATAAGATTTACGATCTCCAAGGTTGAAATCATTGAATTTCAGTGTTGCGAGCTTATCCTGGTCAACACGAACTGTGTGTACCCCTTTATAAAGGTACGCGGTGATCAAAGTGTACTCAAAGTCTCAAGGTACACTTTCACTATTGATGGAACTGCTTAGAGGTCGTAAGTAAGTAGGTAGAAGGCATGGGATAAGCTTGGCATTTGCGATGTCATCCCTCTGCTTGGTCTGTTTCTCAACAGTTGGTCAGGATGGACCGGCGCGAGCAGTGCAAGGGGAGGCCTGTACTCCTCTCATTGATGAGGCTTGGACTCCTATAGATAATCCTTGCTTCGACATGACTCTCTCAGTCATTAAGTCAATTAAAAATTATTCAATGAATTTCTCAGCAGCACTGAGCTCGTCTGACATACAAGCTCGGGTCAACTTATCTCGGGTGTGAAATCAATTCAGAGACTATAGTGAACGATATGGGAACAAGGCAATGATCACAAGGTGAAGTAATCTTAGGCTTCAGGCACAAATTCTCAATGAGAAAAAAGTATTCTCGGTGCATGGCGCGACGGACGAAGTAGGAAACTTAGCAACGGTCTTCTTTCAATGGGTATGAGGCTGCATTAACTTATGTTTTGTCTATTACGACGCGGTCTAACGATCTAGTGGTGAACCATAAATGCTTTTGACCCATTCGGAGTGGAAATAGAACGATTATATTGGCTTCCAACGGCTATATTACTTCGCCTTGGTGAAGTGTCATATGGCGTTGTTCTGATATCTCGGCGAAGCTCCAATTCTGCAAAGTGTCTTGCTGCTATGTACCTTCTGGGATCTTCTGTAATTTTTCAATCTTAGCCTTCTTCTTACTTAGATTTCTAGCCTTTTTCCCAGTGAGCTTCATCTCGGTGATTCTCTTCCCATTTTGATTCTTATTTTCTTTGGACATAGGCACTTCATGATGGTGAGATTCTTTCCTAGGACTTAGGGGTAATGCCTCTTCTTCACCTGGAATAGGTACTTCAGTTGTCTTTGGGTGTCCTGAGGTTCTTACAGTTTCGACATATGGGTTTCTAGCACTAAGTAGCTTCAATATGCTCTTATGTTCTTCAATCAGCTAAGCGGTCCTTTTAGTCATGAAATCTTTTAACTCTTGTTTCTCTTGTTCTAAGGTTTCTTCTTCTACCTTTTTTATGTCTTGATTTCTTTCAATCCAAGGTTTTCCAAGTAACATAGTAAATGGGGCATTGTCCTCAATAATTTTGATAATCTCAAAATATTCTTTTGTCGAAGTTCCATTGATGGTCATAGGTATTTGAGCAAGCTTTCCACATAAGTTTACATTTTCCTATGAATAGTCCTATTCCTCCCAATGAAGGAATCGTGGTAGGATTCCCTAGAGCTTCCCAAGTTCTTGTTGGCATAATTTTCACTTGTGTTTCTTCATCAAGAACATAGTCAATGTTGAAGTCCCTTATTCTTGCTTCGACTTGCTCCTTTTCTTCGAAGATTTCTAATAATCGAGCATCTTTCTATTCCTTTACGGTTTCTTGCATATGTATTTATACTTTCTCTGATTCTTGATGGGGTTCTTCTATTTCTGGATCGGTCTTAGGGTTTCCATGGTTCAGATTCATTCTTTCAAGCTTAGCAATCATTCTAGGGAAATCCAATACTTCATGGTCCAGAGCTTTACAACATAGACAAATAGGTATTCCACCAGGAAATTCCTTAGCTATATGGCCTAGTTTTATGCAACGATAATAGAGGGTCAGTCTTCTCTTTCTTCTAAATGATCCCTAGTTTCCTCTATACTGTGCGCTAGGGTTATAGGAGTTAACCTGCAACAATTTCTTTCTAGGATCCTGCATCCTTTGGTTAGTCCAAACATTTTTTCTATACATAGGTATAACATATCTATCATTATACTTATCAAATCTATTCATATCAAACTTTCTTTCATCTATTAATGCCCTAGTTTTTAAGCTGGGACAAAATCTATTAATCATACCTAGATCCATATTCTAGAAACAAAAAAATTCACTTATCTTACTTGTATAGGGCACAAAGCTTCTATATCTAAAATATTTTAACTATTCTTACCTTTATTAGAGCATAGATATTTTCATATCTTACCTCTTTTCTGTAGATCCGACCTTATTCTTTGCACAAATCTTCACAGGTCGAGTAAAAAGCTGCGCACTAGGGCACAAATCTATGCATAGAGCTTTCTTTCACACAAAGATTTTTCTTCCTCAGTTCCTAGCAATCACAGTTTCAGTCCCAACAATGGAAACATTTGTTGGGACGTGGGCACAACCAGGGTTCAACACTCAAGAGTGCACCAACAAAGCCCTAACTACCGGCCCTTTTGGCAACACCTACAAAGCAGATAAAGTCTCACCTGAGGTAGAGGCAGAGGTGGTTGCAAGACTCAAGTGTCTGCAACCTTAGCTGGGACATAGATCTATGATTATATCACTTACAGAGCACTTATCATCGGTCATCCATCAATATTCACCCTTTATTATCCTTCGTAGACAACACAGACCATTGCAACATTAACTAGATCTAAGATATCTCAGCAATTAACCATAGAAAAATAGATTAGATTCAATAGATCGACACTAAGCATCCTCATACATGTCAGATCTAACATTCATACACATATAAGAAGCACTAAGCATGAGTAGATCTATCTAAATACCTCAAAGCAAAGAAAATGTAAGCACAGTGAGTCGAAGCATAAATCATAACACACAAATTTATTTTGTTCACCCCCACCCTAGGGCTATGTCCAAAAGGTCTTCTTCTTTATTATCGTCTTCGATCTGTTACAAGCACAAAGCCTCCAAAACCCTTCTTCGCATAGGAAAAAATATTTTCACAACTTGCCAGATCCTTCCTTGCATTACAAAACTTAGCTTTCTATAGCAACCTCACAGTAACTTGCACTTAGCGTTGCAAGCCTTACACAATTTGCACAGAGCACTTATTTAACATCACATAGATGCACTACCACTTGCACTAAGCAATCACATCTACTAACTACTTCTTACATTGCCTATCCTTCTATTTATACATTAAAAAAGTGGGCCTAAGCGTGGGTAAACCCACAGGCTGACATCCCTTTCCCATTACATTATCCCAAAGCCTAAAAAGGGACCCAAAAGGGGCTCGAGATTCCGCAATCTGTGCTTCGCCTGGTGCTCCATCTTTAACAGGCTTTCGAAGTCCCAAAAATTGTCGAACATGACCAAGTAACTCCCAAAACTTGGTCAAGGGCCAATAGGAAGATGGTAGAGTAGAGCACACAGGTTAAAGAAAAATTCACCGACTTAGAAAAGGTGTTTCATGAGTTGCAACTAGCCATCCAAAGTGTGAACTAAGGTGCAATGGCTCGGGCCGACCCACATGTCAGTGTTGGGGGATTGTTAGCGCATGCATATTTTGGAGAGAAGAAAGTCTATTTTAGTCATAGGCCTATTTTTTGAGAGAAATGACTATTTTTGGGGAGCATGTGTTGTAGAAGGAGAAAAAGCAACATGCAAAAAAAGAAGGAAAAGTAGCATGTGGAAGAAGGAGGAAAAGTAGCATGGCACACATGCAAGAAAACCTAGCCATGTTAGGGTTAGGGTTTTGGAAAAGAATGTAATGGCTATAATCCAACAGAGTAGTATAAATAAATACCTATGAGATCTAAGTAGAGGTTGTTGTTGATCAGAGGTTGTTGTTGATCATAGGTTGTTGTTGATCAGTTGTTTTGTTTTTCAATTGTTGAGTAGTTCATTGTTATGTTGGTTAGTAGTAAAGGAAATATAAGTGGTCTGAATAAGCTAGTATTTTAGGGTTATATCACAGGATGTGGAGCTTGGTGTGGTCTAGTCTGCCTCACAGAGGGAACTTACCCTCCTTTTTTTTTTGTAAGCCTGAAGATGTAATGCATGCAATGTAGATTTTGCTAAAGAATTAATAAAAGAGTAGAAGAGACAGATCTTTGTGGACGTAGCCCCAAGGGGGTGAACCACGATAAATATATTGTGTTTATGTGTCATGAATGGTTATTTTACTATTATGTTAATTATTAGTCAAATAATGAATGATTAAATTGATTAGGACAACATGCATGGATAGTTAGATGAATGAATGAGCACTAGTTTAGATGAAAGAAGAATAATATTGATGCATGAGGAAAAGTATAAGAATACAGTCCCAATCCCTTCCCTGATTGCAAACACCTAAGTATTGCAGTCCCCCATAAATATATCTTGTGTGAGACTGCGCTATGCACTATGTGCACATCGTTTCCTTTTGGTTTAGCAGGAGGGCCGATAGTTTGAGGATTTTTTTGGAAACATATTGAGATCAGAACCTGGATCAGCCCAAGCGTCCAACAACCATGCAACCAGTTTGTAAGTTTCTACAAGTTGTGGTGAAATTCATGGTTTATCTTGGATACACTACCTAAACATTTCCTTGTACAGATAGAATTCAATGTTGTTGTCAAGTTGTTGTACCTTATGCATCATGTACCGCAAGTTCTAATACTTGGTGGCCAAGCATGACTTGCCTCTCATACCCAGAAACTATGCATCCTCTGGTTCTTTCCAAGTTGCTAACGCGATCAAAAGTAATAACCAAGAATAATGGAATTCCATTCCTTTGTCATGTGCTTCCGTGCAGTCTATCAGGAACTAGTTAAGTAAAATGGTGCATAGGTCATCGCTAACCATTATACACATTTCTTGATTGTATGTATCACTCCTGCGAGCACTTGATCTCTCTTGCACTTTCTCAGCAATTTGCACGCCAATTCTTGCATCACAAATCATACCATTGGGTCACATATACTTGGCACATCCAACCCGTTCACACCTCTAACTGTGTGGAATTTCTCCTACATTGCCTCTGGCAGATCCTTCTCATTCTTTCTATATTGAAAAAATAATGTAGTATCTTTCCCCTATGTCAGTAATCTCATGATTTGCACAATTATATATGTGTTTATAGAAATTGGCATGTCTAGCCACAAGTAGTTTCCATGCACATTGGATAATAACATATTCACACATGCATTAATCTCTTGGCTACTACCAAAGTGTGGGATGTCAAATAGATTCAATAGGCCAACTTGTTCCAACCCTTTGGCCCATACCTGCGGCTCAACTACGAGCAAGTACGTCTTTGCATCGATTTTCCTCTCCAAGTAGTGGTTCGACACAAGTTCGGGCAACTTCATTGTATCTATGATGTCGTGGTTCACGTATTTTAGTTGTGTCACCTTGCCTAGCATATCCTCATCAATGATTACTGCAGATAGGATTTCTGGCATCACCAATTCATACCTGGCCTCCTCCTTTAACTTAACTATTTTGGCATCGTCCTTCCTCGGTGGAATGTATTCGCTTGGAAACCTTGGCTCCGAAGAAGATGCTCCCAGGGTCTCCTCAACTTCTGGTTCTACTGTTGTTGCTTTAGTGCATGATTTATTTTTTTATGATGTTATTGCCTTTCACAGTACCATATTTGCAATAATGTTACATGTGGCATCTCCTTCAGCTCTGTGGTGTTTCTCATGGCTCTGCAACACTTCTCTCGACTCTCTCTATTGTTTCATCCTCCAAATAAAAATAACGTTTGCTCGCCGACCCTTGAACTAATTTTGTGGCCCTTCAAAAGCTATCCATTTACCTTGCTTCCTAAACTAACTGTCTAATCCACTAGTGTTGTGCAATCAATACCCACTTTAACATTACATTAATTCCAAATATTTCACCATATTTTTTCCTCGACCTGCCAATCTATCACAATATTCGTCGATGCTTTCCATTTATGAATACACATCCTCATGATGTTTATTCATTACTTATTTTTAACCATCATTTCCGCTCTTAAATTCCTTTAATTCTATGTATGTTTCTTCTCCTGCACAGTTTTCTGGCTTATTCATTCATCTACCATACAATATTTTCTTCTACGTGCAATTCACTTCCTTTGCACGATCCTTTTATCATCACATAATGCATTTCTTTTGTGTACTTACTCTTGTTGTATATTTATCTTTCTTCCTCTCTTGTCTCATCCACAACATACTCCTATTTATTTCTTTCTACGAACTATATTAACTTCTTGACCCTTGACTAACACTTCAAATTTTTGTTTCTTGCCTTCACTTACTTTATTAATTTTTCCTCTTTTTATTTTCTTTTTCTTTTTCTTTTTCCACTTTTTGTTTATTTTTATTTTTCTTTCTTTTACTATAATACAATACTATGGTAGATAGGTTATTGCACATGTTATACTTGTTGGTTGTGGAGCTTGATTATCTTCCTGATTCAGAGGTTTGTTGTAGCCATGCTTGGACCCCATTCCCTAACGAGGGGTGTGGGGGGATTTCCCCCCCACAACTATCTCCTGGGGGGGCTAGGGGAGGCTGACAAAAAATTTTGTAGCCCCCCCCCCGGTCGAGGGATTCGGGGGTAGCGCCCCCAAAGCGAAATATTGGGCAAATTTTCCTTGTAAAATATTGTAATTTCATAGCCAATCTGGACCGTTCATTATAAGGTCACATATATGACGGTAGAATTTATCTTAGGGATTTTTTCCCTAGAAGGAAACCCTCTTTTATGAGGGAATTTTATTGCCGATTTGTATGTGTGTGATTATTGTATTCTAAGAGAGGAGACTGTGATAAAAAGAAGAGGAAGTTACAACAGGTGTGTTGTAGGTTGTATCCCTTCATTTTCTTGGATAATAAAAAGGAAGTACTAGGAACTTTCTCTGGTGGACGTATCCCACATTGGGTCAACAACGTATATCTATATCGCTATTGTATTATATATCTTTTGTTTTTTATTTCCACATTTGTTTTATTTTATTGCTCTGTGATCTTGTTTTTCTAACAAGACTAGTGCACAAACGATCGGTCGTCCCTATAAAGTTTCAGCCAACTACCATTCACCAGTCCCCCAAAGACTTCACCATTCAACATTTCTAGCTTCAAAACACCTGCTTTTGTCACATACTTGATCACATATGGACCTAACCAATGCATCTTAAACTTCTCTAGGTGTTGCATGAACTTGTTGTCATATAGCAACATTAAGTCTCCAACTTGAAACTTTTTATGTTTAATATGCCTATCATGCCATGCTTTTTCTCTTTCTTTCTCGACTTGTTGATGGAATCTTGTGAAAAATTGGTATTCCTCAAGCTGTAACAATTATGAAAATATCCCCTCTACTATGCTAGAGCCTGAAAGATCAACAATCACTGCAATGCACAAGCATGGCACAATAAATTCCATTGGCATTACTGCTTCTTTCCCATATACCAACCTAAAAGGTGTCCGTGGATTGTCAACTTTTCACTTGTAGTCCTATATTCCCATAATAATACATGGATCCTCAAGTCCTAATCATCCCTTCCTCCATTAAAGATCTTTGTCAGAGAATTCTCTAAAATTTTATTGAGGGCTTCTACTTTCCCATTTTCTTGAGGGTGATACAACGTGCTCCTCTTATGGTGGATCTGAAAGTCCTCATTCAATACTGCAATCATACTATTAAGGAAGTGCATCCCTTGATAACTTAGTAAAATCTACGGGTATCCAAATATTGTAACGACATTCTCAAACAAAAATCACACAACAGTCTCTGCACTACAGTCTGTGACTAGTGTTGCTTCTTCCCATCTAGTCAAATACTCTGTTGCAGTGATTATATACCTAGCTCCTGATCTCCTCGATAGTGGATTGATCGGGCCAATGAAGTCTGTTTCCCATTTATCAAAATCTTGTAGTGTAACATGTGAATGCAAGGGCATCTCATCCCTTCTAGATGTCTTTCCAACCCTTTGAAAAACATCACATGCCTGACAATATTCTTTAGCATCCTTGTGAAGTGTGGGCCACCAGAGCCCTGTACACAAAATATTCTTCATTATAGCTTTACTTTCATAGTGTCCTCTTGCAATACCTTCATGTGATTTTGATAGTATCATTGGCCTTTCATGCTCTAACACACATCATCTCAATATCCCATCTGCACCTAACTTATATAAGTTTCATGTGATTAGTTGATAGTCCGTTGCTTTAACCACTAACTATTTCTTTTGTGCAACTGTCATGTTCGATGGAGCCATTCATGTACTTAAGAATTGCATAATGTTTGTGAATTACTCATCCACCATTTGAATCACAAATAAATGTACATCAAGTAAACTATCATCTAGATTCCATGCATCTTTTCGTGATAGAATGCGCGATAAGTGATCTAGACTTGCATTCAATTTTCCTAGCTTAACAATAACTTCAAAGTCATACTCTTGAAACAAAAGTAATCATCTGCAAATTCTCCCCCCCAACACCATCTTTCTCACTAAGTATTTTAGTGTAGAATGGTATGTATACATATTGAAATGAGAACCCAATAAATAGTGTCTAAACTTCTACATCGCACACATCATTTCCAACCCCTCTCGTTCTGTTGTGGTGTTGTTCTTTTCTGTTGTTGAGAACTTCCTCCTTGCAAATGAAATTGGGTGGTCTAACTCTCCTTCTCTTGGATGAGATAATATTGTGCCTAAATAAATGGACGACGCATCCACATGAACATGAAATTACTTCTTCCAATCTAGGAATATCAAAATTGGCACAATCACTAACTTCTTCTTCAATGTGTCCAAACCTTTCTGGAAGTCCTTATTTCGTTGTATTTTTTCTTCTTTCTTCAACAACTTCTCCATGGGTGTTGTAATTTGATGCATATCATGTAATGAACTTCCTATAGTATCCTAAATGGACCACTATTTCTCTTAATTGTTGTACTGATGTAGGTGGTGGTAAATACAAAATCACTATAATCTTGGCAGGATCCACCAGTAAGCCTTGCTTACATACCACCTGAACCAATAAAATTCCAAAAGGCACACAAAAAATACATTTTTTCAAATTCAATGAAATATGACATTGTCTACACCTATACAACATTAATCTCTAGCACTTAATCTATAAAAGGTGTCGAAAATGGATCGTGCAGACATGCATCATTTCATTTTCTTAGGTCTACACAAATTTTGATTCCTCTTGTTTCTTATCTTCTACAACCATTGGAATTATCCATTCAGTTTCTATTATTGGTTCAATGATTCTTGCTTCTAACAATAGATTTATCTCTGCCTTTACCTTCTCTTTATACTTCAGGTTCAATCTATAGGGTATCTGTCTTATTGTCTTAGAATCTGGTTTCAAAGGGATATTCATTTCTCCTAACTCATCATCTATCCCTTTCATTTCTGAAAACGTGGTTGGGAATAGATCATGATACTCGTGGAGTAAGTGTGAAATCTTTTCCACAGTTTCATCATTCTAGTAGTCCCCTATCTACGCAAACTTTGGATTCTATTTTGTCCCAATATTCACCTTACGCCTCCTTAATGGTTGTGCATATGTAGCAGATCCAAGCTCTAGACCTTCTACTACACGTTCTCCCTCGGTTTCAAGTATTTTTATATTTCTTGGATCTTCCTCATCCTGATCTTCCTAAGCAACATTATAACATTCTAGTATTTCATGAACTGTCACAAAAGCTCTATGTGAACTACACATAGGTACTACATCCATCGGTCTTTATACTGAAAAACTCTTGTTTGTAATGGCCTACAAAGTTGCATCTACCAATGGTGATTCATTTTCAAAAGTAAATTTTATCTTAAACCTTCGGGTTATCTCTTCCTAGTTTGTTGTTTCTTTGTTCAATTCTAGTTCCAGGTACCAGTTCTTGGGGATCGTATTCAATGTACGTATGAACCTATGTGTCCATTCCTTCTACGGTATCAAACTCCATATCTTTTTGATGCACAATACTGGAAAGTTACTTATTCCTGCATATTTTTGTGCAATATACTCAACCTCGGTACCAAATCTAACTTGCACTTGTTGGATTACTGAGAGGGGGGTGAATCAGTAATAAAGCAATTATAATCTTTTTTAACCACAATGTATCAATGTTATTTGTCTTTATGATCAATTTACCAATATCATTCAATCATGTGCAGAATAAATAAACCATGAACAATGACTAATCACACACATACACAGTACACCGGTATTTTACTTGGAAACCCAATGTGGGAGAAAACCACATAATGTTTTTTCATATGTGTATTTAATAATTACATTCATTGGAAGCACCAACTTCCTTTGTTTTCTAGCTGCAACTGGAAGGAGGCTCTGACCCCCTATTTTTAGGCTACAACTTGAGGGAAGCTCCAACTCCCCAATTATTTGACTACAAACAAAAGGAGGCTACAACCCCCTATGTTCTACAGCTACAACCAGAAGGTGGCAACAACCACCTATCCTTGCCCCATCCAACCACCCTAAAATATAAGTGCCAAATGTAGAAACTGAATATGTCACTTCACAACCTATTCTGTCAAATTTGTCACTAAGAAACTTGTCACTCTATACTCATCAACCAATCTGATCTAATCACATATACCTCAAACACTATACCACAAGTTTGTACCTCAAAACATGTGCTAGAACCTCACTGTTATACAACCTCTATCTGTACCAATAACTTCAACAACATACCTCAACCAAAATATCTCAAACATAAACCAATACTAAACTTCAGTAGATCTGCCTCAGATCAACTCTACAACAAGCCCTAAACTTCCAAGAGGGCATCTGACAGATTTACAAGGAAAGTTCTCAACCAGATTCATAGATTCAACACTACATATATGAAAACCATACCTTTTTCTTCTTGTAGCATTATGATGTCGCGGTTTCGCTGGCACGATTCTGCTGCCATGATTTTTCTACCACACTTTTTCTGCCGCGGTTTTTCTGCCACATTTTTTCTGCCGCACTTTTTCTGCCGTGATTTTTCTGTCGCACTTTTTTTGCCACACTTTTCCTACTGCGGTTTTCTTGCCGTGATTTTTCTGCCACACTTTTTCTACCGCGATTTTTCTGCTGCACTTTTTCTGCAACGATTTTTCTGTCGCACTTTTTCTCTATCAATAATACCTGCCCAAATAACCTTTCAAAAAATAGATATTCAATGATATTCAATAGGTGTTAATGGGAGAGCCTTTCTCTATTATTTATACTTCCATGTTGCTTCCTCAAAGGGTTACCTTCTAACCAACTTAACCCACTTTCCTTGTCTTAGGGATAATCCACTTCTAACCACTTGTCCATTTTTAAATCACTTTGCTACAAATAGTAAATTCATCACTTCTAGTTGCAACTGAATTATTTTTAATTATTTTCTTATTACAACAACTTAACCCATGACTAACTCCTAGTTTCACCCACTTGACTAGTCAACTTCTTCTAGGAGCTTTCTAGAATTAATTTGACTCCGTTGACATTCTATATAACTCATGAGGGTTCTCCAACTTCACCAGACCATAACTCTCTAACCATGAGGAGTTATGTGACATTCCACATATCATCGAAAATGACATGAAATGTACTATCCATCTAGAATAATCTTACCTACAAATATATTAAACTTCATACCATTATACATCAATCAAATTGAAGTCCCTTAATCATACTATTGGGGCTACCATAATTTTCCACTAGACTTGCTTCAAGGGTTGAAATCAATGACAACCAACCCAATTAATCAACAATCTCCCCCTTTGGCATTGATGGCAACACTATGATGCAATACTTAATTCATATCACTCATGCTCCCCTTGTGACCATC
>JASDQU011029981.1:28878-40449 GCA_032191745.1 Picea mariana | reverse complement strand
AGGCAAGGGGGAGAGGATGCAGCGGATGAAGGATGCAAAAGGTGATGGAGGACTGAGCGACAAGAGTGGAGGGAGGAAACAGAATCACCTGAGCTATACTTCGTCACCCGGAGAGATGCCAAATAGATACATATTAGTCAGAAGACTGATTCCCATAATTTATGGGGTGATAACATGAACAATTACACATATATTGTTACATAGATCCACTTTGTATTGGTCGTGGCTATGTCTTGTCATCTCATAGATACACTGTGTATTCTTCGTGGCTACGATCAGTTCATGTCATAAGAGTATAGATCCACAGTGTATTTTCAGTGGCTATACCTTTTTATCAATACGATTATGGATCTGCAGTGTATTTTATGGCAGCCATATCTTGCAAGTCTTGATCACCCAAGCATAGGTATGCCTGCCTTGGGTTTGAAACATGTCATAATATTTGTTGGATGTTTGTGTGCATCTTTTGTCAGGTTCTCTGCATCTATACCCTTTCTTGAAAGTCTACAAATCATTTCAGTTATCAGTTCATGTCTTCTAACTTCATACTTTGGGGGGAAATCTGTTACACGTAAAAATTACTCACTTCGATGGTGTCGCAAGTGTCATCATTACAAGTGTCGCGAGTGTCGCATTTTTCTCACAAGTGTCACAAGTGTCAAGGAAGCATACTTCTATGATGCCTATGTTGTGCCTATAACGACATTAGGAGGACACTTGGCACATGTCAAACACTTGATTTGGAAGAGGAGGAAAGGTTAACTGGGCTCATGAACCTTTTTCCATCTGAAAACACTCAAAAAACTGAGTTTTTGGAGGGGAGCGCTCCCCTATACCTCTTCTGGGAGTGCTGGCTCCCCCCCTAACACTGTATGGGAGCGCTATAAAGCTCTAATGGCCCTTTTAGAGGAGCGTTGGTGTATTTAGGAGCATTGGCGCCCCCCTAAAGCCTACTAGGGAGCGCTACAATGCTCTGATGGCCCTTTTGAGGGAGCGTTGCCTATTCTGGGCAATGGTTAAGTTGTTGAGATGAATGGGGGAAGGATCCTTTCATTCTTGGAACTCAGTTAAGTTTGAATCCTCAATCAAGCCATGATCTTAGGGCAGATCCTCAACTGAAGGAGGAAAATCCTAAACTTCCCCAAGGATATCTCAAGTGGTTAAAGCCTCTCCAAGGCTATATAAGCAAGCTTTCTCATGGTGAAAGGGGATGGAAAAGGAAGAATTACACCAGACTTATGATCTCATAAGTGGTGTTGGAACAGAGAAGGATTTGAAGCATGTGACCTATGATCTCATAGGGAGCAATTGGTGAAGCTATCATCATTCAGATCATGGATCTTTTGAGAAAGGGGTAGACAAGGAGGACTTGGCAGAACTGTTGCAATCCATCTACTGCTATAAGCAATGTTTTGTCCTCATTAATATGATTTTCTTGGCCTATTTCTTTCTAATTCATGTTCAATCTCACATGAATTTGTCTCTTTAGAAGATAGATCTATTTAGGACTAACCTTGATAGAGTAGGAAGTGGTTGTACTTTTTTTGTCTACAGGATTCATCGAGGAGCGAAAGATTGGAGCTCAACTCGGAGCGTGCAGGGACAAACGCCGGTAAAAGGTACTTATTTTCTCCTTCCTTCTCACACACTAGTCCACCTAGATCTAAAAGGAAGTCAGTGACCATGATAAGCACTTTCTGTCTTAGAGTTAAGAGTCTATCTCTTTGAGGAGATCTACCTGTCCGCAGGGAGATTTTCCTACAACACTCCCCATTATGTTTCCTATTCATCCTTTACTTCTTCTTTGTAAACATGTTCTATTGACTCTTTTTCTTCTTCCCTTAATTTTCATCCACCTGTCTCATCAACCGTTACATTGATGCTTTCCACAACTTTGTTGAGCCTTAGATTGTAACATCTGTATGCTTTCCTTGTACTTGAATAACCAACAAGTATTCCTTTGTCTACATGAGGATCAAACTTTCCCATTCTTCCATATTCTATTTTGATGTAGCATTTTCTTCCAAAGACTCTAAAGTGCTTCATAATTGTTGGTCTTCCTTTCCATAGCTCGTAAAGAGTTTTTTGACCATTTCTCCTGAGCATTGCTCTATTTTAAATGTGAATTGTTGTATGCACTACATGTGTCCAAAACAAATCTGTCAACTTGGAATCCATTAAAATTGTTCAAGCCAATTATTTTACTTTCATGTTCTTTCTTTTGATGACCCCATTCTGTTGAGGTGTCCTAGCAATGGATAATTTTCTTTTTATTCCATGCTTGCTGCAGAAATCCATAAATTCCTTTGAAATAAAATCTTCATTATCGGATCTCAAGCATTTGATTTTTGAATCCATTTCATTTTCAACCATTTACTTGTATACCTTGAAGTTTTCAAATGCTTCTGACTTATTCCTGAGAAAACAAACTATGGTCATTCTTGTATAATCATCAACCAATAACATAAAATATTTCTCACCTTTTAAGACCTTTGTTCCAGTTGGTCCAACTAGATCAATATGCACAATTTCCAGCGGTCTTGTCATTGAGTATTCCTTTGATTTGAACCTGGTCCTTGTTTGCTTTCCTCATTAACAATGCTTGCATAATGTGCTGGTTGGCTTCATGATCTAGGGAATTTCTCTGAATGCTTCCTTTTTGCTGATTTTGACGAGGTTATCGAAGTTTATGTGACCCATTCTTCTGTTTCATATCCAAACTTCATCTTCCTTCCCTAGACAACACTTTTGATTTCCAATTTCACTTAATACATATATGTTGCTTGAAGTTCTTACAGCTGTTGCAACCAATTTTTCTGAATCTGCTTTTCTTATCTCAAATTTCCGTGAATTGAACATAATCTTGTGAGCTTGGTCACACATTTGACTTACACTTAGAATATTATGTTTCATATCTTCCACTAGTAGAACATTTTATGCCTTGGTATCCTTGTTTCCATTTTTTAATATGCCTTTTCCAATGATTCTAGTTGAGTCGTTGTTTCCAAAGGAGACTGATCCATCTCTTTCCTTTCTTAATGTTAGAAACTTGTCTGCATCACCTGTCATGTGATTTGAGCAACCACTACCAACATACCAACCACATTTCTTCTGCTTATCTAGTAGAGCGAGTGTGAATTCTTCATTTCTATATTGATTATACTTTTTTATCCATGTTCTCTTCTGAGGTTCTTGTCTGTGATTTTTGTTATTCTGTTGTGATTCTCTAGGAGGGACTGACATTCTACAATATTTGGTCATGTGTCCAAAGTTGTTGCACTTGTAGCATTCCACTTTAGTTCTCAATGATTCAAACCTATTGTATCTTCTTCTCTGTGTTTCACTAGACATTCTTGGATAACCATTTTGTGTATGACTTTCAAAGTTGTTTATGTTCCTACTATTAGCTCTGCAATTTATATCTTTATGTCCAAAATTATTGCATTCATAAAATAAACCAAAAAAGATAGTTTGATACCTGGCATTTGAAGATATTCTGAAAGGAGTTACTCTTTTGAATCCTTCTTCTTCCTAAGGCCTATTTATTTCTTATTGTCATTTATTCTGAAATATGAATCTTCTAGGTGGAGGAGTGTCCTTGTGATATTCCTTGTATAACTTCATATCCCCTATGATTGTTTCTGCATAGATTTTTGGATACGTTTCTTGATTTTTCATTTTGGAGCTTGATCCCTTTTCTATCTGATTATATCCAAGTTTAGACTTGTCATGATTAGGCCTTTGACTGTTGATAATTTCATCCAAAACTTTTGAGTTGTTCTGCATATTTTTCTTTTGAAGATCCTTTCTCAATGTGACAATCTCTACTTCCAAATCTCTAATGATCATGTCTCTTTCTTCTATTTGTTCTTTGAGTGCTTCTTCAATTATTTTATCTTATTCTATTTGAACCTTGAATTATGTGATCATCTGCTCTAGTTCTTGAGTGTCTTCTGTCTTGTCTGGTTATGCTTGGAGCTTCTTGTTTTTCTTCTTTTCTATTTTTATAACTTCTATAGCACTCAACAGTTCTTCTTAATAGACAACTTTTGCCTCTTCATATTCTTCTTCAGTGTTTTTTTTTATCAAAATCTTCTATTTCCATGAATAAAACTCTTTATGTCTCACTTTCACTGACTTCATCTTCATCTAATGAGGAATTGTCTTCTTTGGTGCATAAGCTTTTCTTGGAGACTTTCTTTTTGGTTATTTTTCCTTTATATGTTTTTTTTCTATTTGAATCATATTCATCATTTATTTTATTTTTCTTATGAGGACATTTTTTATCAAAATGACCAATACCATCACAATTAAAACAAATCAATGGAAGATTACCTTTATATCTTTTGTTGGTTCCCTTTTTCAGTCTTTTGATGAAGTTGGCTACTTCTTCATCATCCTCTTATATGTCACTATTGTTGTTATCTTATTTTTTATTTTTCTTGCCCTTTTGATTTGACTTCTTGGATGATTTGAATGATGCTTCTTTTGTACCTGGATTCTCTTGTTCGGTTCTCATTTCGTAAGCTATGAAAATTTCGTGTAGTTCATCCATTCTTATTGAGTCTAGATCTTCTCTTTCTTCTAGTGTTGATATATTAGGAACAAATATCATTAGAATATATCTTAGCACCTTTTGAGCAATTATATATTCATCAACTTTTTCTCCCAATCCTATGATTGCATTCATTGTTTCATCAACTCGTAAAAAGTAAGCTAGAATATTCTCATGTTCCTTCATATTTAGTTGTTCTAATTGACTTTTGTAAGTTTGAAGCTTTGTTGCCTTGACTTTTTCATATCCTTCATAGATATTCTGAAGTTTTTCCCAAATTTCTTTAGCGGATTTGCAATGCATAACTTTTTCATATACCAAATCACAAAGACCATTCAAAAGTGCATTTTTTGCCTTTGAATTATTTAGATTGAGTTTCTTTCTGTTTTCATTTGTTGGTTGAACTGCTAATTCTTTATATCCATCTACAACTGATTGCCAAACCTCAAATCCTTGTGCTTTCACATATGTTTTCATCCTTCTACTCCAGAATCAATAGTTATGTCCATCAAATTGTGGTATTCCATTTATACATACGGTTTCTCTCCATGATCTACCTTTCAGTGGTTAAACTGATTTCTGAAGGAACTTGGCTCTGATACCAATTGTTGGATTACTAAGAGGGGGGTGAATTAGTAATAGAGCAGCTATAATCCTTTTTAACCATAGTGTATACATGTTATTTGTCTTTATGATCAATTTACCAATATCATTCAATCATGTACAGAATAAATACACCATGAACAATGAGTAATCATACACATACATAGTACACCCATATTTTACGTGGAAACTAAATGCAAGAGAAAACCACATAATGTTTTTTCTTATGTGTCTTTAATAATTATATTCATTGGAAGCACCAACTTCCTTTGTTTTCCAGTTGCAACTGGAAGGAGGCTCCAACCCCCTATTTTCAGGCTACAACTTGAGGGAAGATCCTACTCCCCAATTCTTTGGCTATAACCAGAAGGAGGATACAACCCCCTATGTTCTCTGGATGCAACCAGAAGGTGGATACAATCACCTATCCTTGCCATGTCCAACCACCCTGAAATATAAGTGCCAAATAAAGAAATTGAATATGTCACTGTCACAACCTATTCTATCAAATTTGTCACTGAGAAAACTATCACTCTATACTCATCAACCAATTTGATTTCATCACATATACCTCAAACACTATACCACAAGTATGTACCTCAAACCATGTGTTATAACCTCACTATTATAAAACCTTTATTTGTACCAATAACTTCAGCAACATACCTCAACCAAAAGCCCTCAAACATAAACCAATACTAAACTTCAGTAGATATGCCTCATATCAACTCTACAACAAGCCCTAAACTTTCAAGAGGGAATACAACATATTTAGAAGGAAAACCCTCAACCAGATTCATGGATTCAACACTACACATATGAAAACCATACCTTTTTCTTCTTGTAGCGTTCTATTGTCGCAGTTTCTTTATCGTGAATCTGCTGCTGCGATTTTTCTGCCGCACTTTTTCAGTCGTGGTTTTTTTGCCACAGTTTTTCTACCACACTTTTCTTGCCGTGATTTTCCTGCCGCAATTTTTCTTTTCACACTTTTTTTGCCGCACTTTTCCTACCACGATTTTTCTACCACACTTTTTCTGCAGCGACTTTTCTGTCGCACTTTTTCTACCACACTTTTTCTCTATCAATAATACCTACCCAAATAACCTTTCACAAAATATATATTCAATGATATTCAATAGGTGATAATGGGAGAGCCTTTCTCTCTTATTTATACTTCCATGTAGCTTCCTCAAGGGGTTACCTGCTAACCAACTTAACCCACTTTCTTTGTTTTAGGGCTAACCCACTTCTAACCACTTGTCCACTTCTAAATCACTTTGCTATAAATAGTAAATTCTCCACTTCTAGTTGCAACTAAATTGTTTCTAATTATTTTCTTATTGCAACAACTTAGTCCATGACTAACTCCTAGTTTCACCCACTTTACTAGACAACTTATTCTAGGAGCTTCTAGAATTAATTTGACTTCTTTGACCTTCCAGATAACTCATGAGGGTTCTCCAACTTCACCAGGCCATAAATCACTAACCGTGAGGAGTTATGTGATGTTCTGCATATCACAGGAAATAGCATGACATGTACTATCCATCTAAAATAGTCTTACCTACAAATATATTAAACATCATACCATTATACATAAATCAAACTAAAGTCCCTTAATCATATTGTTGGGGATACCATAATTTTCTACCGGACTTGCTTTAAGGGTTGACATCAATGACAAGCAACCCAATTAATCAAAAACATTAGTCTTCTACATTGTTTCCAATCTTCTATTCCTTCTTTGTGTGAATCCCAACATCTAGTTGTAGTGGAAATATAATGCCAACAATCTTTGTTATTTAGGTATATGAAACTTAAACACTTTTAAAAAGATCCTATGTTAGTCAAACCATTATACTTGGGTGAGTCACATAAATCTGTTCCAATCTGGTGCAACGATCAAGTAACACGGGCACATCATCTGGTCGATACTTCATGCATCCTTTACTTCCAATGTTCCAAACCTTCCTTTGAATCTAACGCACATGAGATAATGCTTCTCCAACTTAGGGCACCATCTACAGTCGCAATAACGTAGTCATCCATTCATGTAGTCTTATTATACAAGTTATCAATTTCATTCCCTTTAACTAGTTATATATACCTCTTTCCTTTTGTCAGATCCAACGGTGTGGTAAACCTTCAAGTCCCCTACTTCAAAGATCATTTCCCTTTTCTTCATATTAATAATTGTTTGATTGTCAAAGTCACATTCAATTCCCATTAGCGATGGATATGGCTGACTATCATGCATGATATCGATGAATTCTAAATATGTTGTACTGTGCACCACATTTATATTCACAGGTACTCCTAAAAATCGACCAATTGGTACTATCTTGTGTTGGTTCGCCAATATTAACTATATGGGAGACCAAATTAACTTCGACTTCCCCATCAATTCCCATGTTTTCTTTGGTAAAACATTTACATCATAACCCAAGTCTAAAATGACATTGTCCATGTCATATTCCCCAATCTGCACATTTAATCTGAAGTCTTTGCTTGTCCTCTTTTTGTGTAGTACCTGATTTGCTACTTTCTTCGCGATAGTAAATTCCCTTTATTATGCATAATGATCAATCATTTCACGCAATGCATTCAACATAGTTTCATCTTTCATCAATTCTAAAAAAAAAATCAGAAATTATTTCAAGGCACTTACCTATTGGAGTGACATTTTCAAGATACTATGATCATAGACCGAAGGCATGTCAACCACAGGAGGGACAAATGATGTCGATCCTATCCACTCCAATCCTATTATCTCCTTCCTTATTTTATGATATGTTTCTTTTTCTTGTTGTGGTTCGAATTTCAACGTAGGTCCTGTTGATTTCCTCACCCATTGCTCAATCTGTGTCCCTTTATTCATCGCATCAGCCCCTATCCTAGCTCCTCTGCCTGTGACAACTATTATTCTGGGTCCTTCGTCACGCTTATCTGCTGATATATTTTGTACATTTTGATTCAGGTTCTGGTTCTGGTTCTGGTTCCCTCTTTCCTAATATTTTGCAAGTAATTATGGATAGTATTTTGTTGCATGATCTAGTGCTCTATAATATGTGTAGGTTGTACAAGGATTCAGGAAGTCACAAGATAAGTGTCCCAGTTGATTACAATTGTAGAAAATTATTGGTCCTCTACATCCTCTGCCAAATCCCTCTCAACCTCAACCTTTTCCAAATCATCCTTGGCCTCCTGGAATAAATCCTCTTTGATTGTTATACTATGGAACACCTCCTTCCGTCGTAGTATTTTCCTCCTGAATTCTATATGTATATGAGGTGTTCTCTCTCATCAGGTCAAATGAAAGACATTCCTTCTCTTCGTTCCCTACTGATCACTTGCAAAAGTTACAAAATAAATTACAGCGTGTACTTTGGTATTTATATAGCAATGGACAATTATGGGGATGATGTCCCCATTTCTTTCATATTTCAAAATACACTCCTCATGGTAATGGGTTTGGTTCTCCAATTTCCAAATATTGCGCAAAGGTTTGACATCCATCCTTATGGTGGCTTTCATTCCTACACATAATTGTTAGGGAATGTAGGGCCCTTCCACACTAATCCTATCAGAAGAGAAGAAGAATTTAATCAAGAACATAAATGAAATAAGAAATCACACAGTACACTGAGATTTTACCATGGAACCCTTAACCAGGAGAAACCGACATTCCTTTGAGCGTTCTACTCTCTTTCTGTCTTTTTCAATCAAAATAAAATATTACATGCCTAACCTTGGTCCACACCTATGACATAATCGACATCATACCCTCTTGCATGTGCAAGAACAACCCTGTAGCCAAATCGAATTACATATGCATGACCAACAACCTATACCTACACATGCATTAACCTGCATAAGTGTATTACATGATTCATTCATTAGCCTTTACGACCTTACAAAATGTCTCTTTATAGGATTTAAAATAGGAAAAAACCTAAATATTGGTGCCAAAAAATAGTTACAGATCCATGCATATCATTGTCTACAAATCCCACAAATATTTGGATTTTGTTACAGTCGACTTCCAAGTCGGGTTAACAGTCAACTACCAGTCGGCCTTCATTTGGTCTCTAGTCGGTTGTCTCACACCCACACTTCGACCTCTTGTTGGTTGACTTGTCATCGATATCTTCGAATTTGTAGTGTCCTTGCTAACAAAACCCAAAACTTATTACATTTAAGCATAAATTTATTTCTAATATTTTTTTTTAACAGTTTTATATTCAACAACTAACAAACTAACAGTTCACGGTTCAGCAACTTATAATTGAGCAACCTGATATACAATTTATATATATATAATTAAACATACACAGCTTAGTAAAATAGTGAACCATCATATCGATAATAACATAAATACCTCTCAGTGATGTTGTTTCCCCAACTTCGTCTGCCCTCGCTGCTCTGCCCAAACTCTGCCCAAAACTTAATCTTTCCTCTTTGCCAGCTAGGAATAGAGCCTATCCAGCTCCCTAGCTCCAATATTCCATCAGAATTCATGGCCCCCGATCCCAAAACTCCCAGCAATCGATGCTCCCCTGTAACAATCCACAAATTCCTCCAGCCTAAAACCAGAAAATGCAGTTTTCCAATACATTCTTCCCCCTCTCTCGAAAATTCTTCCTGCCCCCCCCAAATCCAAAAGCCCCCCTCTCGAATGACTTTTCCCCCTCATATCCCCCCATCCATTCACCGCCTCTCCCTTCAATGCCAACCACCTTATCCCTCCATTCAATTCGAACCACCTTATCCCTCCATTCAATGCCAACCATCCCTCAATACGTTAAGTTTTCTATTAAATAAATTAAAATNTCAGGAAGTCACAAGCTAAGTGTCCCAGTTGATTACAATTGTATAAAATTATTGGTCCTCTACATCCTCTGCCAAATTCCTCTCAACCTCAACCTTTTCCAAATCCTCCTTGGCCTCCTGAAATAAATCCTCTCTGATTGTTATACTATGGAACACCTCCTTCTGTCACAGTATTTTCCTCCTGAATTCTATATGTATATGATGTGTTCTCTCTCATCAGGTCAAATGCAATACATTCCTTCTCTTCGTTCCCTACTGATCACTTGCAAAAGTTACAAAATAAATTACAGCGTGTACTTTGGTATTTATATAGCAATGGACAATTATGTGGATGATGTCCCAATTTCTTTCATATTTCACAATACGCTCCTCATGGTAATGGGTTTGGTTCTCCAATTTCCAAATATTGTGCAAAGGTTGGACATCCATCCTTATGGTGGCCTTCATTCCTACACATAATTGTTAGGGAATGTAAGGCCCTTCCACACTAATCCTATCAGAAGAGAAGAAGAATTTAATCAAGAACATAAATGAAATAAGAAATCACACAGTACACCGAGATTTTACAATGGAACCCTTAACCAGGAGAAACCGACATTCCTTGGAGCATTCTACTCTCTTTTTGTCTTTTTCAATCAAAATAAAATATTACATGCTTAGCCTTGGTCCACACCTACGACATAATCGACATCATACACTCTTTCATGTGCAAGAACAACCCTATAGCCAAATCGAATTACATATGCATGACCAACAACCTATAACTACACATGCATTAACCTGCATAAGTGTATTACATGACTCATTCATTAGCCTTTACAACCTTACAAAATGTCTCTTTATAGGATTTAAAATAGGAAAAAACCTAAATATTGGTGCCAAAAAACAGTTACAAATCCATGCATATCATTGTCTACAAATCCCACAAATATTTGGATTTTGTTACAGTCGACTTCCAAGCCAGGTTAACAGTCAACTACTAGTCGGCCTTCATTCAGTCTCTAGTCAGTTGTCTCACACCTGCACTTCGACCTCTTGTCGGTTGACTTGTCATCGATATCTTCGAATTTGTAGTGTCCTTCCTAACAGAACCGAAAACTTATTACATTTAAGCATAAATTTATATCTAATATTTATTTTTTACAGTTTTATATTCAACAACTAACAAACTAACAGTTCACGGTTCAACAAATTATAATTGAGCAACCTGATATACAATTCATATATATATAATTAAACATACATAGCTTAGTAAAATAGTGAACCATCATATCGATAATGACATAAATACCTCTCAGTGATGTTGTTTCCCCAACTCCATCTGTCCTCGCTGCTCTGCCCAAACTCTGCCCAAAACCGAATCTTTCCTCCCTGCTAGCTAGGAACAGAGCCTATCCGGCTCCCTAGCTCCAATATTCCGTGAGAATTCCTGGCCCCTGAGCCCAAAACTCCCAGCAAACGATGCTCCCCTATAACAGTCCAACAAATTCCTCCAACCTAAAACCAGAAAATGCAGTTTTCCAACACAATCTTCCCCCTCTCTCGAAAATTCTTCCTGCCCCCCAAAAATCCAAAAGCCC